>WMED01005061.1:2860-19971 GCA_019650415.1 Pipa parva
CTTTTTTCAAGTATACCTGGAGCAGGAGGAGTGTTCAGGATGACTTCCTTACTGTAAGGACTGGACACAGAACCTTTAAATCCTTGTACTCTGAAGCAATAGGTACTGCTGAAGTCGAGATCTGATATGATCTTACTAGTAGAGGCTGCTTCAACTTCTTTCCACGGGAGTTCTACATTTTTATCAAGTTTTCTGTACTCAAGCACATAATTTTCTGCTGAATCAGACTTGTTCCAGCAAATCTGGGCTCTATTATACATCTTGCTCTGTTCCACATTAATCTCTGGCACAGCAAGGGCTAGTAGTGTAAAGGGGAGGAAAGAGTTGGTTTAATTGGAACAGTTAAATACAACTGTACAAACTGTGCTAGCAAGTTAAATAAAAGGCTAGAAAGCAACATTAATGCATTGAGTAGTATACTTTACCTTTGGAAAAGGAAATTTGGTTTAGAAGCTCTTTCTCTAGATCTAAATCAACGAAATACTCTTCAAATCCAGATTGCGCTGCAGGTTGAAAAGATTTCAGCGACTCGGATGCTTTCTGAATTCTGAAACAAAGAAAGTTTAACTATAGAAAGGAACAGAAAAAACAATCATGCTACAATTGTAATAAAATAATAGATTACATTTACTCATCCCCCAAAACTCTTTCAGCCTCTACTTTTATGGAGGTAGAAAAAGTCTCTCTTTCAGACTGTTACAATCTACAAGTTTACTAAGCTTTAAAGGAGACTGTTGCATCTTCTTTAAGTACTGTTACTTAACAACTATACAAAATCATTTGTCATGTATTACCATAACGGAATCCTCAGAAGAGCTTGTGTTTTTAGGATTAAAATCTATGCATTTAACCAATTTAAAGGAAGTCCAATCACATTAAAGGGCCAGAATTGCCAACAAGAAAAAAAATCCCATTTGGATTGCATGGTAAGTATTCCTACATAATACCATAAAAATTTTAACATTTAAATTGAATTTTAAATTTATTTTGAGCTTTCCTTCTTTGCAGTTGCCTATTTATACCTATAAGAACACTGGAAATAGGTTTTTCTATAGTTCCCTTTTTTTTGTATTTATTCATTTTTTTTATATAGCGCTACTATATTACACAGCACTTTACAGAGATTCATCATTCACTTCAGTCCCAAAAGGAACAGTCCAGTCTTGAACAGATATTTACCTCTTAATTAAACCAATCAAAAAGAAACATGTGGAAGCAGCTAAGAGTGTCTGCACAACTGCAAACTGATTCTGATTGGTTATTAGAATTCTCAAACATTTCACTCAAAAGGCCCTGTATAGATACTGGGCTGAGCTTCTAAAGAGGAAGTAGGTGACAGAGAGAAAAAAAAAAACTTCAGTATGAAACTGGCTGTATATTGTAACCGATAGAAATTAGTAATAGAAAATAGGCAAATAACTGATATGGCTAAAATGTTCCTACAAGGAACATGAGATTAAGGTTTAGTGGCACTTCATGTTTAATGGATCTGCAAGCTGAAGAAAGCAAACATCTGATCAGTTGCTATGGTTAAATGAAGCAGGCCATGGTTTCATAAATCCCTCTATATCCCCCAATGCAGTGTTGCTAGGTTGCCATGAAAGCAAGGACACAGGCTCACAGCTAGTACTATGCATTCCAAAGTGGACCAGGCTGACCAGTCTGTACTACACTATATGTAGTTCCTTGCAGGGTGCCTAAGAATTATGCACACTAAGAATGGAGTTAAATTGCAGTCAGCCTCTACAAGTAAAAAAAAATCTGCCTCCAGCATGTACTGACTACAATTATATAAATGATTGAAGCTTTTCTGTAATATTTGTATTTAAAAAATCTGAACCTGTACTTTAAAATTTTAATTTAAAAATACAACAAAATCTGGCTGCCTCCCAGATGCTTCTGATCAGCTAGAGGCTAAAACACAGCTCAACATTTGAGAAAAGGTCAGAATCAGGCATGTCACTAGCTAAAACTCTTTCTTAGCCAGCTCCTGAGCAATTACAAATAGCTCCACTGCCCACCCAATCCACTTAACAAGAGGCAGAGATAAGTCCTCAAAAGAACTGGGGATGGGGTGGATTCAATGGAATTTTATTCTACATCCTTTGAACCTCACCCCTTAAATATGTTAGCCTGAATAATGCTTAATAACTATACTTACATTTTCTTATTGACCAACAGCTCGCCACCTATGTTACACACTTAGTAGCTAGTGTTCATTTGGTAGGCTTGAAAAGCAGATAAACAGGTACACAGCATAAAGCTCAGAAGAAAATTTCTCACAGGCCTGCAGATAACCAATTATATACTAGGCATTCAGCAGTTGCAACTGCAGAGATCAGATGACCTGCACAACAGAACTAGCAAGTAGGCAGGGATGGTACTAATCTTATTTCTCCTGTTACTCCACCCTGAGTATTTGAAGATAAGTACAGACAATAAGAAAATTGGCCTAATCCAAGGCATGTTTAAATGGTCATCTGATCCATAAGCGCACTGCAGTTTCTCCCAGGAAAACAGCAGCCATCCTATGTAGTACCCAATGCGCTGGTGCTACCCCTCTATATAGTTTCCAATACAGTCCAGTATGCCCCTCAATGTAGTGCCCATTATATTAGCTGCAGCCCCTCATGTAGCATTGCTTACTATAGTCGCTGTTTAACTTCATTGCATTTATGCTAAGCTTGTCTGTACTACTGGCTATCAGAGAGATGCATGGGGACTGGGAAAAGCCATACAATCCTCATGAGGTTCAGATTAGCTCATTATTGCACTAAAGAGAAACAGCAATGGCATTTCACAAGAGGAACAAAATTTCCCTTCCATGTTAAATGCCAAAACATAGTGGCCATTTCAGACACGGGACACTTGTTATAAGCAAGTGCCCTGAGTAGCCATAGATAATGATGCCCCTGTTCTCCATTCTGAATTATGCAGCTGTGCGTCAGTCCTTAACTATTCATCCCTTAAGGAAGGTCAAGCAAGCGACCAATTAGCTCAGTATCAATAAGCTTCAATATTAAATAATCTCTTCATAATTTTTTTTTTTTTTTTTTTTTTTTTTTAATACCAGTAAGTTACTAAAATGCTTCAATAGAGTTAAATATGGCCAGTGCACACTGGAGGCTGTAATCCCTCTTAAAATACAAATAAATATGTCCATTTGCAAAAGTCAGTGATATGAAGCTCAGTTAAACTATAGACTTGTATATAGGCTTCTGAAGGTTTTACCCCATGATGACCACTATCCAATTTACCAAGAATTATCAGCTATTTGGCACATTATACCTGATATGCAGTTGTTTTGCAATTTGAACAAAACAAGACTGATCGGTCTCCTTTAGCACCTCCTGTGCATACCCCACAAGCCCATTATTCTCCAGGAGTCCTTGGTACTCCTCCATCTGGCTCTTTAGTTTTTCCAGACGTGTTGCTCTTGAGGACTGTATTGAATTTAGAACAAAAGTTTTCCTTTCTTCCAAAATGTTAAATAGCTTCTCAAAATTGTAGGTAGCATCTTCTTGTACTCTTTCTCCATTGCTCTACAAATAGAAAATACCAGTATTGCATCATCGAATAATTAGCACCCTGTTCCTTCCATTACAGATTACTGAGAAAGTCCCCATACATTGGAATTCTTATGCTCCCCTTATTAACAACATTTTAATAGATTTTGGGATGTTGGTATATACACATAACTATTATATTTGTCCACATATCAAATCATTTTTATGCAATCTTCATTTCTTATACATTCACTTCTATTTAAATAGCAGTGAAGGTATAAGAAATATACCTAGCTCAATAGCTAGGTATCGTAGAAAGACTTTTAGAAATAGATAGCTCAATATATCGTAAAAATACTTTTAGAAAACACAGCTTAAATACAGAAGTAACTATAAATGCATTTAAGACCAGACATTTTAATTTTTTTGACGTTACTGTTCTTTTAAAATTACTGACCTCTGCAGAAATCATTCCTGTGTCTATCACTTATTACATATTTGCCTTGGACAATAAATGTAGCTGTGCCATTACTTTGGGACTCTTAGCATGATTAAGTGAATACTGTGAAGAAGATAGATCATTGTGCTAAAAAGCACTTTTTTTATTTCAATTTTGCCTTTAAGTTTTTCCATTTACATATTTATCTGACACATTTTTAAGATTACCATGAATATTTTGTTCTTACCTCAGTTTGTTTAATCAGTAGCTCGAGTTCAGATATCTGGTTCTTCACTTGGCTTTCCTTGCTAATTAGGTAACTGATACCTTTTGTAAGCTTCTCCTGTACATATTGAAATATATATATATTTTTTTAGAAATCACAAGATTTAAACTGCAATACATGTTTCTCATAAGAGTTGAAACAACCATATTGTCCGACACACACACCATTATAAAATAATAAATATATAGCACACTGTTGTGCCGTTGATCATATAGTAATAACAAAACATAAATTAATTCAGCAATAAAGAAAATAGTTTACCGAGGTCTAGTAAACTACAACAACCCATCAGCGGTTGGAATTCATTGGATTGGGTAAACTAAGATAGATAATGAAAACCATCCTGTGATTGGTTGCTCTGGGTTCCTAGACTTCAGTAAACAATGAAATGTTGTGCTATGTCCATTTATTACTGGACTTTAGCTGGTGAGGTTAGAGCATAGTTACTTTTAGAAAGGAGATAGTGGTGGCAGTAGGGAATGATAAAAATATAGTGCAACCTTTTACTTCTCTGTAAAACATCAAATGATTTAACATCCAAGGCTCCCATAATACTGGTGTGCAGAACAGGAAGCAATTGCTTTTATGAATACATCAGTCCTAATTAATAAAATACATTGTACATAAAAGATTTTGCATGTGTAAAGCCCTGTAGTATCCACAAACACCTGCACTGGTGTGCTCAATATCAGGCCCTAAACTTGCAGAGCTTGGATTGCAAATAATGAATAGCAGTACTCTAACACTCAAGTCCAGAGAATTTCTACACTCTAGGGGAGTAATTAAGCTGAATGCAATTAAGCTGTTATGATTATTATTCAGCTTCATTAATCCTTTACTATGCAGCTGTGTTCCAAATGAAGTGTAGGCCACAGGACAATTTTTATCACTTATTATCTTTATATAATTAGCCAAGTCCGCTATCAAAGCTAAAGGCTAAATTTGATAACTAGATTAAATCTAAATTATAAAGCTGCATCAAGTTACTAGGAGCTATCTGGTTTGATTTTATGTATATTTTGTATGCAATTACAGTATTGCTTTAGGTTAGGGTCTCATAGCTCTAACAAAATATCCTGGTTTGATCTCATCATATATTGCTTAGAAGCAGTAAACATGATAAGTGGCCGTGGGCAGGACCATGTCTGCGGACTGGGGTTGTAGACAGCAAGTGACCCAATCATATAATCCAAACCTGACCCATGAATGAATTTGTGGCATTGGTATTAATGCATCCCTATAATAAATTAGCAGTGGATTCTTAAATACAATACATTGGTCAAAATTACAAATGATGTGGCTGGAGGAAACCACTATTGATAAAAAAAAGAAAAGGAGAAGCAGGTCTATGTTTGAACGGCACTTTAATTATAAGAGATCTTTCATTTTTAAATGCTGGCCAATTTAATAAACGACCAACATTAAGTTATATAAAGATCAAAGAATTTTTAGTTATAAATAAATGTAAATCAATTGGGATTCACCTGTTTAAATCAGAGAGGGGTAAAGTTTATCCTACATGGTTTACATCTTAAAAATATTTACTTTTCCATGTTTGAAGTGTACCCACTGCAACTGCATTATAAAAGATAAGTGCTTGCACAAAGATAATTTCTATGCCTTTAAAAACAGCAGTTCTCAACCTTTTTGAGACCGCGACCCCAGGCGCTGATGTCACAGTGTGACGTTCGGTCGAAACGTCATCACGTACACGCGTCATGTGGTGACGTTTTGGGCTGACGTCACCCCGCAGGAACCCTTATAAGAAGGGTCCTGCAGGCGCTTCCGGGCTCAGCAGCGGTTCTCAACTCCCGTGGGATGGTCATGCGACCCACAGGTTGAGAACCGCTGCTTTAAAAAGTACTGCATTTCTACAGGTGTCTTTTATAACTTGAAATACTCGTGTGGCATGCTTTACATTGGACAAACTCCCCATCAATGCAGAATCCACCTAAATGAACATACAAGTGCAATCAGATGCTCTAAACCAGGGGTCTCAAACTCAACTCAGCATGTGGGCCGCAGAGCAAGATCACAGCCAGTCGGAGGGCCGCACTAGGGGGCGAATTCACGATAGTCCGAAATGAGGTGCAGAGGGGCCGCATTTTGCCCGCGGGCCGCGAGTTTGAGACCCCTGCTCTATATAGTTAGAAATGGTATTACTTAAGTGAAAACATTGCGTCAGTGTAAGAACTTTACAAGTTATGGGTAGTAGATAACTGAAGGTGGGATTTTGATACAGGGAATTATTCTGATTGCCATATTTGGAGTTGTGAAGGATTTTTCCCCTAATATGAGGATAATTGGTTCTTGCCTCATTGGTTATTGGACTACATCTGTATTAACATTGCAGAAAAATAGGCTGAACTGGATGTTGTGTCTTTCTTCAGCCTTTTCAACTGTTACTATGTAGGTATCACTTCAGATGGAATATAAAAATTCATGTAGAGCAGCGGTTCTCAACCTGTGGGTCGTGACCCCGTCCCACTGGGGTTGAGAACCGCTCCGACACCCTGAAGTGCCCGCAGGAACCCTTCTTATAAGGGTTCCTGCGGGGTGACGTCGGCCGCAAACGTCACCACGTGACGTGATGATGTTTCGGCAGATCACCACGTGACACACGTACGTGATGACGTGCGGCCGAAACGTCATCACGTGCGGCGTGGTGACATCAGCGCCGGGGGTCGCAGGCCGAAAAAGGTTGAGAACCGCTGATGTAGAGGATGTAAATTATGGAAGATCAAGTTCTTTCACTACTGTGAGCGTTAACCATCTAGGGACTTGCACCACACCATTTTGTTGGATATATATAAAAAGGTGTGCATTCTAATTTGCTTGATTTTTGACAGATGTGGATTTGAGACTATAACCCTCCACCTTACGCAGTGATATCTTGCAGAATATGTGAGAGATGGACCCAGAATGCTTTCTATGATGATTACCAATATAACTGTAATGGAACACTATCAATGAAACATCCTAAAATAGTCCATACCAAAAGGCAGTAAAAAAGTACCCTGTGTAAATGACATAATAACAGTTTCTCTCTGTCATCTTCTCTGTCAGCCTGACTTTCCTTTCCAGAGTGTCGGGTAGGTGGAGATAAATGGCTGACATTATAGCTCCTCCATGATCTAGCAAGGATCTGATTGGATGAGCTATAATGTCAATCATTTAGCCCCATCCAACATGGGAAAGAAAAGGCAGGCTGAGAAGGAAGAAGACAGAGAGAAATGCTGTATAAAGGTACTTTTTTTTATAATACATATATATTTCCAAAAACATTTATTTCATTAATACAACCTAAATTAGTATTAGTTTTGAGGTGACAGGTGCACTTTAAAAGGAAATGGGCATACAGGAAGTTTTCCTTGTCCAGCCAAGTGGACTGAAATGGAGATTTTAAGCAAAATGTGCTTACCTTCAGTGTTTTATATGCACTGCTCATAGTAGTAACTCTGTGATTTGCATGGGCTCCAGCCAATTTACACAAGTGACAAACAGGCCTCCTACAGATCTCACAGTACATATTTACCTTCTCTGTTTCATGCTCTGGACACATCAGAACCTAGCAATAAAATAGTAGCATGTTCATCACATCTACATTACATATACAAAGGTATCAGTCTTTATTAAGAAACTGAACTCTTGTAATTACAAGAGAATCAATTAATTCAATAAGAAAATATTTTAAAACTAATAACATTCCTTTTTTTTCAGGCCTTCTGTTATCCTGCCTCCATCATCACTGAATTGGCAATTATCCTAGTTAAATCTAGTCGCTTTGAGAAAGAATGCCATTGTGGACAGCACTATCACTAATCGCAGATTTCTACCCTTTCCTACCCAAACTCTAAGGGGGTTATTCACTAAAGTCCAAATTGTTGCGTAGAGGTGCGAATTCGCCAGATAAAGACAGTCGCAATAGGCTGCTACTGTCGCAGTTGCATCTTTATAATGAGAATATTGTGGCAGTCGCGACTTTATTATGGGAAAATTGTCGCAATCTTAACTAAAAAATTGTTGTGACTTTACAATGGGAAAATTGTAGCGGATTTGCTATGGGAATTGGCTGTTTGCGAATTGGACAGTCGAATACACACCTTAGTGAATAACCCCCTAACATTCTAGAGACTTCAAATTATACATGCTTAGTACAACAGATTAACTTACTCTGTAAATTGCTAAGAAAAATGTTCGTCATACTCTCAGCCTACTAAATTAAGTAAGACTATAAATGTTAAAGCTTTTGTGCTACTTTTTTAAAATATGGAAAATATTTAATGGTGTTTCTAAAAACACTAAACTACATTGCTAAACTACTATTTTTACATCACAAGAACATTGTAGCCAAGTGATTAAACACATTTTCCATATATCTGCTTTAATACTACTGGACACTGATACATGCACAGGGAAAAAACATTCGGGGGGGGAAAATGTCAAGCACAGTGCTTTATTAGGTTTTTTTTATTTATCCAACATCTGCTGTATGTCCTTAGCAGCAACCTATTTCTAATTGCCTTTATCCATTTGCTGCATTTGAAATTGTTATGCATCAACTGATATGAATATAATAATGTGCATGTGTCTATATAAGAGGCATTTAATACATTAGAAATACTCTATTAATAAAATATTTTTGGAAGACTGTATATAGTATGGGTCATCTATTCTAGCACTCATTTCTGTAGCCTTTAGTAGTCTAAATATAGAATTTTTCCAGTAGTGTTCTAGACAGGAATTTGCAGTTGTATATTTTCCCTTCACAAGAGATAAATGCTTGCTCTACAATGGAAGAAAACATATATACACAGATGCACACAAACAACTTAGATAACTTAACATTGACTATTTACTTTTATTAAAATATAAAAATAAATAAATAAAACACTGCTTGCATTTTCCTACTGCTTCTTCACCGACATAACATTCTTCACTCACTTATTGACTGATATACAGGCTATATTTTTAACAGGAAGGTAGTCTCGAGCCAAGCACCATAAACACACTACTGTTTTCATGAATTGAGCTGGTTAGTTTAAGGGCAATAGCACACTTAACAGGAGAATCTCTCAACAGGTGCATATCTAGTAACCCATAGCAACCAATCAGCAGTTAGCATTCACTGGTATAGGGCATGGCTCGGCAAACTTCTTTGAGGAGGGAGCCATTTCGCTCCCTCCTCCAGCGGCAACAACTATTCTGTGAGCTGCTGGAGGTGGGAGGAGCGCACTCTCCCGACCACATGACCTGCCGACAGCCAATCAGAAGAGCCATCGGCTGTCATGGACGGGGCTTCGGAGGTGAACTCTGAGCCACAACAAGGCGGCTCGTGAGCCGCACTTTGCCAAACCCTAGTATAGGGGAACTAGATTAATGAAAGCCACCCTCTGGTTAATAGACCTCAGTTAAGGTTGCTGAATTTCGATTTATGTGTTTTGATAGCCTGCTGAAACTTGCATCAGAATGCATAAAAATCACAGAGAAACTATGGCCCGTTGTTTACAACATGAAAGTAGTTAGAAGGCATTTTGACACAGTAAATAGTCTGGAAAAGATGCCCCATTTGTCTACTGAATACAATGGGCTGTATGTAGCATGTCTGCATTTTCTGTACATATGATGCCAGTTTCACCATTATTGTCAAAAAGATATAGTTTGCCACTAGCCTAACAGCACAGTGCCTAAAATATATGCAAGAAAAGAAAATGGTACCTTTAAGCAGAAATTTGATGAAATGTCATACTACAAGATATTATTAACACACAACAGATAGATATTAATTTAAAGGGGCACTATAGTGCCGATATAACTGCACACATACATATAAAACTCCTTTATACTAAGCCAATCGCTTATCACAAATTGTTAAAAAAAAAAAAAAAAAAACTTTTAGGGAAGAAATAATACTTGCCGTTTGTCTCTCTCATTAGTTCTAATGAGAGCTGACATTTTGTACTCCCCCACTCCCCACTCCCTTTCCCTCTTCCAAGTTAGGAAACATGAGAAGAAAAAGCTGCCTGCTATTGGATAGGCAGTGTGTTGACCTTTAGACCTCATTATTCATGGTTGTTTACATTCCTGGAATGCATGAGATTACAGAGACTTCTGCAGGCAGTAAGTAGAGCTAAAAGGACCATGGGAGGGTACCTTTTCATGGAAAGCTGGCCGGTACACTTCTTGTTGCGGGAGTTTTATCAGTGATGTTTAATAAATCATCCTGGTTCACATGAAACATCTACAGAGGAGAAACTCTTCTCACTAAGGTATAGTACTGCATATGTAAAGATGTAATCTAACTATAGCTCCCCTTTAACTTTAGAAATAGAAGTACTTTCAGTGTAAAAATACATATTAGAATGCCTTACCTTCGGTCTAAACTGTGTAGTTGGGCCAACATATTCATGCTGAGCTTTGATGGTCCCCCAAGGATGGTTTATTTTAAAGCACTCATTGCAGAAACTGGCATTGCAATCCATGCAGCTTTTGGTAGATTCTTGAGCTGGTGGCTTGCAGTAATCACACATAATTGCAGTAGCTGCTCGAGCCGCTTGTCTGTACCGTTCCACAATTGACTCCAGAGTAAAGTTGCGAAAAAGGCCATTGATTCCACGTTCTCCAAGGTCGACATCATGCAAACATCCAGGGCAAGCTATGGTGGTTACCTTTGGAGTCAAAGAATTGCGCTTGGATCCTAGAAGAATTTTAAATAATAAATTTTACAGATTCCAAAACATAAATCAGCAAATACATCTAAATTATATGTAAGAAATGGATCAAGCTTTCTCAGAACAAATAAATACATTTAATGCTTCCCTAGTAGTCATGTGACTACTGGCAGTAGCAACAAACCTTTGCTTGCTTGCATGAGACTCATGGCAAAAGAAAAGAAAAAAAACTCTAAAAGGTGGGCATAAACTTAAGATCTGGGCTTTTCAGTTGACAGTCCAACACCCAGATCAGCAGCAGATTTTTATCTGCTCATCATTTAAGTTAGTATATGCAGCCTGTCAGTAACCATATACACTCTCTAATAGCGGACATCAGCAGATCACATCTACCGTCCTACCATCTGACACAGCTGAGTTTTAGTATTCATGGAGATAAGTAGTAATGGCAAATAGGAAATTACCTTTTGCCGAAATGTAAATATTGGTAGTCAAATCATTCTTTGCATACCCACCTTAATGCTTGTTGAAAGACTTTCCAATTCTATAAGAGAAGAATGAAACTACAAGGCTCAACCAGGTGGACTTCCTTCTGTTGCTAATAATTAGCTCTCAGCAATGTAGTCACTGGCAAAACTACTAGGCTTGTACCCAAAAATTCAAGTCTATTTTTCTTTTCTTTTATCACTGTCTAATACGAATGGGCTTGATTTGATTGTAGAATGAAATTTAAAAAAAAAATAAAATAATAAAAATATACAGCACACTTTATCTTTAACAATACATTATTTCAAAGGCCATCAGTTCCTAAAAAGTTAAAAGTGCGATGTTTCCAAAATCCTGAAAAATAAAGGGGTACTAAATGTTTACAATTACTTTCCCATTCCAATAATGCTTTATTACTGTATTCCCACAATAACACCTTTTTTTCTGGAGGAACAGAATGATGTATGTCAAGAAGAGGTTAAAACAAGACCGTATGGACCAGTTAGCTACAGAATGGAAAAAACTCATGCTAAAGGGAGAAGAAATCCATGGATTGAAACAGAAAAAAAAAAAAAAACAATTTGAAAAAGAGCAGTAACAAAAGACTTAATCATAATATCAAACTAATTGTGCTATACCTAGATTAACCCAGCAGAACATACTGAGTGAGATTACAAAACCAGAACCCGTAATATAACCCACAAAAAATCATCTTCAGATAAACTTCAGTGAAGGCACTGCCCTCCTTAAAAAGTTCACCTGTCACCTCAAACCTAAGACTAAATTAGGTTATACTAATGAAATAAACATTTTGTAAATATATATGTATTTAAAAAAATAAGTTTACCTTTTCTTTCTTGAGTCACTAAATGATTGACGTTATAGCTCCTCCAATTATATCCTTTAAATCACGATCTAGCAGGGATCTGACTGGAGAAGCTATAATGTCAGTCATCCTTTAGCCCTGCCCAACCAAACTTGAGAAAGAAAAGTTGGGCTGACAGGAAAGATAACAGAGAAATGCTGTAATAAAGGTACATTTTTTAAAAATACATATATATTTACAAAAACATTTCATTAATAGAACCTAAATTAGTATTAGAGCTTTGAGGTCACAGGTGATAGGCTATGGCCTTGAATAAGGTTCTTCATGCAATACATGCACAGTACTGATACTTAATACTTCTATTGGAAAGCTATTGGATTAATGTAGTACTTTTTCCTCCCAAGTAAGCCTTTCCTGCTTTTTATTATTCTGATGTCAGCCCAGACACTTTCTCCTTAAACTCCACAGACCCCCTCTCCACATCCTTCCCCATCCTCTCCCTCCCAGCCGCAGCACCAACCTAATTGTATACCTGCTCTACATGTTTAATCCCACAGTGTAACTTAGCAACTGGTTGGTGCATGTTATACTGCAGGGGCATCAACACAGATTGCATAGACAATCAACTAGGAGAATAGAAGTGGGATTTGGAACCCATGGAGGAGAAATTGGGATCCTGCCCCATTAATGACAAAAGAAAAAAAAAAATTTAAAAGGGATCTGGCTGAGCCGCTCACTCTCTTACATGTTTGTACCAATGCATTTTCATGTGTGAGTGTATGTGTGATCATGAGTGTACTAATTGTAAACAGGAGAGTGGAAAAGTTGTGGATGGAGTCTATGTGCCACTAAGGTTTATTATGGCAGTGGCATAAATCCCATTTTGGTATTGCTTGGCAGTATTATATTGCTTACACTGTGTTTTTTAAGTGGATTTTGGGACCAGGATTTTGGAGTGGCAGAAGAGCATGGGAGGAATGGTCACTCCCATACTCCATCCAGGGATTTTCCCTCTGGCTGTAAAACAGACTCAGATGTGTTTCATAAGTTGGTAAAGGAAGCAGAGGCCTGAGGGAATGACGTGTGTTACAACCTGGAAAGAGGTCTGCTGTGAATCAAAAAATCTACTGTTTGGGTGAAATCCCTCCTCTATGTGTGTTCCTTGAATTAACTGTTTTTTTGTTAAGCTTTGCTGAATAAAGCCCGTTTATTTTTAAATTTTGTATTTACTGTACAAAGCCCATTTAAGTTTGCAGAAGAAAACCGTTTGATTTTTCTTGTTGTCTAAACTAGTGCAAACTAAAACTGGACTGCTGTTATTTGTACTCTTGGCCAGGTTTGTTTTATGCTGGTAAAAACCCATATCCCAGTGTATAAAATGTATGCGTGTTCATATGTGTACTGAAGTATGGTCATGCATGAGTGTTGGCGTGTGTGACAGTGTAATCATGTGTGCTCTTTTAGTTCCAAAAATATGGTTAATCCCCTGGTTCAAAATACTACAAGCACTTAAACAAATAAGTGAAATCACACATGAATGACTCTGAACATGTTTCCTATCCTTATTGACTTGACTGTAGCACTGTACTGATGGGGCTCTCATTAGGAGAGAGACAGGAGCTCAACTTTTCAGATTTCATTAATAAATGAATGAATGATATTAAAAATGCATTTAGAAATAATTAAAAAAAAAAAAAATCCAAACCAGAGGTATCAAGTTTGGGCTTATAGAAGGCCAAAATTAACCAACCACTGGAGAAAATTCCTAGTTAAGTATGAATGTGGATAAAAGAATCTTGACATTAACAAAAATATCTGCAAGCTGTAAATCTTTTATTCACTGAAACAAAGTATCTGATAAACAAATGCTTAAAAGCAAGTTGCTCATACATTTTACAACATATTTTTGTACTGCATGACATGAAAAGCCTTTCTTTTTTGTAATAACATCTTTAACAAGGTGAAAGCTGGTTTATATGCCCTCAATAATCCATGTGCAACTTGGGTCTATGTTAATAAATTTTATTGACGCACGTTGCCGGATTTCCTGATAATCTTGTCATTGTATTGCTTGATGAAAGTTGCTAGATCTTCCAGTGTGTGACTAGTTTGAAAGACCAGTAACCAAAGAAATAAAACTTCCCATTAATTTTGGTATGGCAGTTATCCAATTACAGCACTAAATGTTATATTTGAAGTTGAATTTGTGAATTTCATTGATTTGTCTGTTGTTATATTTACTGATAGCTGCCATGATGAATGTCAACAAACCTCAACTCCCACTGTTTTCTATGGTGCTTATGATAATACAGTACATATCTCCTACCACCTATAGTACATCCCGATCCTCTTGGGGGTTTTTTTCTTTCATTATCACTTAAACCAGGCAACACCCATCCCTCAAACACACTACTAGTATTTAAACAGTAATTTTAATTGCATTACATCTAAATCATCTTTGACAATAAATGACCATCAATGTTTTCATAGTGAATTATTTTATGTATTTGTCTGCATTCTTCAATTCATTACTCAAAAGAGCAACTTACTTTTAAGCACTTTAGACACTATACATATTGTGTATATGACTTCAACAAGTAATAATGCATGCATTCACCAACACAGAGATCATGGAGTACATAGAAAGATGGAACCACAATAGCTTTGCAAACTTTCATTCTGTTGGAAGAACGGATTAAATTACAATATGATGTAATGACACATGCAGATGTATCTACAAATAACAGGGATGGCCAGAGACTTTTGTCAAGTGGTCTACATATGCCAGCAACTACAATATGCTAGTTTCCGAACTATGTTGTGTATAAACTAAAGTTTGTGTTCTTTGTAGAGGGGTGTTGTAAGAAAAAATTGTAAAGTCTAAGCAATCCAAAATCTATGGGGTTAGTTACATTGAAAGCTCAATAAGAACAAAGTAACCATGAAAACGCCCCTTTTCTACCAAACTATCGTAAGATTTTAAAAAAGGGGATTTGGTTGACTAATTTCCAGCCAACTGGTTGTACCATCTTCCATCTCACCTTTTGTCCCGACCTACCTACCCTGTTAGAAGACCAGCAAGCCTAAACCTTAAGAAACCTAAAGAAAAACTGACATACTATACAGTGATACCTTGGTTATCAACCACAATTCGTTCTGGAAGTGCGGTTGAGAACCAAATTTGGTTGAGAACCAAAACAATTTATCCCATAAGAAATCCAATCGCAGATTGACTTGTATTGATGCTGCGAATGCCATTCTGCTCATCTCGGGTGTTTGAGTTCCAAATATTTGTTCAGATTCCAAGACAAAATTTTCTCGAATTTCGTGGTTGAAAACCAATTTGTTTGAAATCCAAGTCGTTTGAAAACCGAGGTACCACTGTATATCAAAAATAAGAAAGAAAGCAAAGACATTGCAGTGTTTGTACTTTAAGGGCTGTGACAATCAAGGTCAAACAAATTTCTGCTGATTAAGAGATTAAATTAAAAGATAATATCAATATACCATACTAAGCCATACCATGATACATTTGTGGTCATTCCTGTTATTAAATTTCAAAATAGATTCCTTTGCATTTTCAAGCATAAAACACACTGATTAAACAGCCCATATCCTATCACCTTACACTACAAGATGGAATATATAATGCAACGGACATTTCACCCTAGCGTATATATACAGTGATGGCGAAGTGTTTTTTTTTTCATTTCTACCAAAAGGGTTTAACATGTAACCAGTATTTTTGTGTAGGTAGAAGAAATATCAGAGACGAATCACTTAGCATCATGGGACTCTATCCTACTAAACCATGAAAGAATAAGCAAACAAGTCCTTGTGTATAATATATCATTTAACAAGGAGATGTATTTGCTAAATGCATCGTTACCAAAAAAAATATCAACACTATTTATCAAAGGTGTACTGTACGAAATCACATCTTTCATTACTGTGATTTTATTTCTCCAACAGAATGAAAAGTTACAACCCAAAAAAAGAGAGAGGTAAAAGAACCAGACATAAAAGAAAAACTAGAATAAAGTAGATTAAGCTAGATATAGAAAATTAAATCGCAACTACCTCTTCGACCAGGGGAGCTCCGTTGTGAGCCTGAAAACAAGTGATATTTATAAAACGTTTCAGAACAAAGTAAATACAAAATTGAACAGGTAAATACTTATACAAATGTCTCCTTTAAAGCAGCATATAGTAAAATCAGGTTTACTATTTGATCACGTTATAATGGGAAGGAATCAGTTGTTGAAAAAAGCATTCGACTGTTACTTATGAGTGATTGCAGTTGAAATGGCAAAAATTTGATTTACAGGGTGAAACTTATTTAAGGCGAAGTGATCGATCGGTAAAATTTACGACTTTAATCAATTTCGCCCACAGAATGACTGGACATGACTTACTTTCTGCCTCACATATTAAATAACTAAACTTTGGCTTAATGCCTTTTTAAAATGGTTAGGACTGATAGACAAGAACACACTAAACCTTAAAGTGCTAAGATCTGGCTCACCATTAAGCTATGAGCGCCTGCATCACATTGATCCCCCACAGTACAAGGCATCCCATTTTGCTATTTTAGACAAACTGTCTCTGTCTCACATACACTCAGCTCTGTGAAGACCTGTGCTACAGTCCCTAGTGTGTGTGTGTGTGTGTGTGTGTGTCTGAGAAAGAGAGGGGGTGCGTCTAAACCTGAAAAATGGATGCCTTGTACTATTATAATTTCTCGATTGTTAGTCATATCTCAGCACTTTATTATATTCTTATACATCATACCTGTCAATTATAAGGGATTAATTCAAAGTGAATCCAAATACAAGGTGTCTGCTGCCGACTGGATAGCATGAGGGATCACCCCACTCTCTATAAATTGAAGAACACA
>WMED01005062.1:0-19970 GCA_019650415.1 Pipa parva
GCTGCATTACCTCAGAATGATCAAAATCCTTCATAAAATAGTCTGACCGTTAAACACAACCTAGAAATCAGTGACACTCATTTACAGCATACAGTTCTACAGATGTACAAATACACTGGGAAAAATGAAATACCAGTTTTCATCAGCTCTACTAGAGATAGGGATTTAGCACTAAACTTTGGAAACAGAGAACACTTGGTCCATCTCCTTCACCCCAAGAACAGTGAAAACAGAATCATTTCTGGAAATGTAGAAACCTGTGTTTTATCTGCTACTGGCGGTGCTATAAATATGAGGGGAGAGAAGCATTCATTACAAAAGCATTTTATCAGGACAATAAGGAACAAATTTTAAATACAGTCATCATTTAGCAGTGAACTAAGGGAATTGACAGCTATTGACTGTGCTGCCGACATTATTTCTGACTTAGCAATTTTTGAAGAGAAATCACTAGCAAATTGAGGACAATTTGGTCCATCTGCAGCCAAGGAAATGAGCTTAGAAATCCAATGGCACTCCCACACTATTCTAGTTTCTCTGGGCAGTGGGGGAGCAGGGGATGATAGCTCGTCTCATTAACTCTACTATTTTAAAATGGTTTATTCCTCTGATCACATTTTATTCTAGCTGGCAAACAACACCAGCAACAGATGCTTATCAGGTCAAAATAGAACAGATGCCAACAGCTGGATCAGGAACAGGGGGGCATGGGAGAAACATATGGAGTTTGTCTCTTAAAGAAGCATGCACAAATATAATTGTGTGTGGATAGTTATCTATAATTAAACAAACTAGATTTGATTATATTAGCTATAACGAGGCAAGAGTCAGAGAATCATGTTATAATGATCTTCCTTTTTGATGAGGAGTGCCTGTTCTGTTGTCAAGGATACATGAATGTAATATATGTATGGATTTAAAGAATGTTTTAAAGGGGAAGTAAAGCTGAAATACAATCTGCTATAAACATAATTAGCTTTCAATCAAAAATGACATAAGGAGGAGGATACAGTAATGAAAAAGTGGAGAAAGGGAAGGGGGTCATTTCATATAAAGATTTACAAGTCTTGAAATGGTTTTAATAAAGGATCAATCCAATTATTTTTCCATCTGATTGTCACTGTTAAATACATGATTTTTGCAATATAATTTATATACTTATTTTCGGCTGTTTTCAGCACTTTTTTCACCTACTTCTTCTTCTGCTGTTCAGTTTGGAATTTGAATTGATCCACAGGCTTGAGAATTGGAGAATCAGAATCTTAAATTGCACACCTGCAAGATTCTGATTGGTTACTCACAATTCTCAAGCCTTCCAATCAGATCCATGGCTTAAGATTCCACAATGAACTACTGGGGAGGAAGTAGGTGGGAGAGAGAAAGAGCTTTAGTAATTTTCTGAAAAGGGGTCTAAACGAGTAAGAAATATATATTTATATATATTTATTTATATTTATTTAACATTGCAAAAGACAGAGGCAAATAGCGATGGTTGACTAAACTGTTCTTTTAAATCACAGTATCTAATCCTAATAGATCAGTAAAACTGTTATAAATATATAAACCAATCTAATCTATCAGACTGTGTTAGATTCCTTAAAGATTAATCGCTGAGCACATTAAGAAATACGGGTTTGAATGGTACTATTAGAAAAAGCCAATTATTGAGAGTGATTTAATAAAGATTGAAGTCAGCCATTGCTTAGTAAATTTTCAAAAAATAAATAAATAAATAAATAAGCATCAACTGCATTCATCGAGCGAGTGGCTTGTATGAGATCCAGCCAAATCATGCCTAATGTACAAAATGACAAAAAAATGCTCAAATGGTATACAACTAAAGCACGCTGCAGCATATTGTCACTACTACTAAAGAGCACTAAATATTTTGAGGCAGCTGAGTAGCGGCAACTTTTTGAAGTGCCTGCCATCTGTGAAATAATAAAAACTACTGATTTTGACTTTTTGTAGCAGCTTCTGGATTACAAAGAAGTAAGCTTGTTTGAACTAGGACTTGCATTGATTTTTTTTCCTGTTCCTTTCACAGAAGCTGCTGGAACCCATGCTTTTGTTGAACTGCCAGCACTCTCTGGAGGCTGATAGCAGCAGCAGCAGCAGCATTAGATTACATTTCATTTTAAACCCCCATTGCTCTTTGTGTAATTATTAAGAATATCTAGACACTTCATGGCATGATTTGTTTTAAAAGACTTGTTAGATAATCAGGTAAAATGTAAAAGGAGAGGAATACCCAGGAAAAGAGTCATTTCATGCTGCTTTATAAGATAAGGAAGGAATTAAAAATTATGCAACATTAATAAGTAAAAATAAAAATAAACTCAACTCGTGGGAAGAGTTTATTTTCCACTTTAATTTGTGGTAGGAGGGATGATTTACTAAACTGATGCACAGTAGGAACTGCTAATATTGCAATGATTAGCAATTTTGTTTTGTTTTTTTTTTTGCTGATAAGGCTATAGAGAATTGATTGCATTGTTTTATCACCAATTCTAATCGCAGTGATTATTAATTGTTATATTAGACCACATTTTTAACACAGTAGCAATTATGGGCATGCAGTCATTTGAGTACATCATGTCTGAGGCCATTGTTTCAGTTCATTTTACTTCCTATTTATAATAGGTCTTTAACTATGTGTGATTTTTTTTTTTTTTATGTAATATGTTCTATAACTCGATGTACTCCTACAGTTTCTGCAAAACCTTTACATGTTATTTGGCCTCAAAGCCCCCTCCCACTTTTCTTTTCCGGCACAACTGTAACAGAGGGAAAGTAAGTGGGAGGGGGCTTGTGTCTGAGAGCTTGAGTGTGAAAAAAATTGTTCATCTTGAAACATAAATTATCACTTGTCAGGCTAATGAATCACTGACTTGCCTGTCTATAATATCAACTCTGTGCCAAGCATCTTCAACTCCCAGTGTCCCCCAGTAATCACACATCTTAGTGATAAGCAATTTATACCTCCTGTGCCTGTACATAGTAAACTGAGAACCTTTCAAAGGGAGATTAAATCTTACATATTAACATACTGTTAAACAGTATCTTAATATGAACACTGACCAGATACACATGGCTGTTTAATATCTGATAAGAGCAACATTTACCTGGGTGGGTCAGTGTCTTAATAATATATTCTGATAATAGTTTCCATTACACTGTTTGCAGGTGAGAAGCCATACTGTTGTTTCACATCTACATGTATCAGTAAAAGTATATGTATGTGAGCCCAGATAAAGTCAGTGTTTAAATTATAACAGCCATAGTTGTTACTAAGATTTAGTTTGCAAGAGTTCATTGTAATACTTAGATACTGGATAATTTACACTTTTAAATATCACATTACTATAAGTTTTTAAAATGCTATGTATGACAGTATAAACTAGGAATATTTTAAACCAGTGATGCCCAACCTACGATCCACGAGCCATATCCAGCCCGCGATGCGGTGCTCTCCGTCCCGCGGCCCGAATTCTGAAGTCCGAATTGTTGTGTATAAGTGTAAAGTCGCCAGCTAAAGACAATAGACTGCAATAGACTGCTACTGTCGCAGTCGCGTCTTTATAATGAGAATATTGTAACACTAATAAATGATCATCTTTGTCATTCCTCATGTTTTACAATACTGTAGCTTTCTTCGCAGATAAATGACATTCATTTTGTCAGAATAAGACACACTGCAAATTTCTTTTCCAGATATTCTGAAAATTCCATCTTCACTGACATCCTGCAGTTCCCATTGCTAATACCACAGTGATCTACCTCCTCTATCATTTCTAAAAGAGGAACACTGCAAATCTCTTTGCTAATAGTGCTGAAAATTCCAACACCACTGCGCTCTGCGTCTGTCTTTGTCGTCATAAGGGTAAAACAATCTAGTCAAGTAGAGAAGCTTGTGGACTTATGTATGGAATTTGCATTCAGTAAACAGTATTTTTCAACAACACAATGTATTGAGATCATAGATTTGGATTAAGCATTAAAATCACTGTTCTCTGTTTTTAAAAAATGTGCTACATACACGCACACGCATACACACACATACACAGACACACACATATATATATATATATATGTATACATTATGGGCACTCAGCTTTGAACGCTTGCATACAGCAACTGTCCTTTTACATAATGTCCATTATTTCACTGTGATATATTTCTATGCCTTCCCTTATGTCTGCCCCGTCTCCTTTTCTTCCTACTTCTCCTGTATACATTTTACTATATACATGTATTTCTCCCTAGTGAAGTTTTCTGTAGCAGTTTGGGGTAGTGGTATGGATGGATAGAGATCAAGGAAGATTGATCTGGAATCACTAAGGAGTACTGTGAAATAATTAGTTCTTTCTTTTCATCTCTGTGTATGCGCCATTCTAATCACCCTTAATCACTATTCATCTCTGTCCGTACCAACTAATAACATTTTTCTGCATAGCAAGTTCATTCAAATCATTTTAATTATTGTCTAATCGTGTTGCATCACGGTTTCAGAATAATGTTTTCATTGTTTGTAAATATCTGAATAGAGGAAATTATTTTCCGGCATCTGAAACATAAACTGTGTCCTTTATGATAATTAATAATAATACTCTTTACATGTCATATAACTAATACATCAATCCATAAAATGCTTGTAAGACAGTATAAACAAGTGTCTATCCTTAAAATGTCTGCCTGGTTGCTAGGTTAACTGATTCTAGCAACCCAAAATCCATTTATATGTAAACAAGATTAATAACAAAAAGGTAAAGAATTCATAAACCTATTTCATATTTCACAAAAAGCACAGAAAAAAAATTCCTTGTCCTTCTTCCATTTGCTTTCCTGGATACTTAACTTCTAAAAGATCTTATTGCAGTATGCTTTGTTTTATTTTGAAATGTCTTGTTGTCGGTTTGTCTTTTTAAACTTGTTTATTAATGTTTACTTGATTTTAATTTATTTGTTGCCAATCACTTTTCTTACTTTTCAACACAAGCTGGTTTTCTTTTACTTCAAAGCAGGAGCGATGACTCGAGGAAAAAAAAAATGTCCTCTTTTTGATCTCTTTTTTATTTCAGTTTTTCACTGTTTTTTTTTAAATAGCCAAAATATGAAAAACAGAAGTTATAAGAAGAAGTGAGTTACCATAAACGTCTTCTGACTTTTGGAAAATGCTTTCATTAATGCATAGTTTAACAAATGCAAATGATACATGAAATTGAAATTTTCAATGGTGAAATGTTTAATAATTAAATTAGTCTTCAGGGAAATAAAATAAATTAATTCTGTTATGTTATAGTATATTTTGTGCTCGCATAGAGGATTCAATGCCTGTTTACTAGCACAGCAGTTCTGTCTTGCTTTATGGCTGAAATACAGGATATTTTTATAACAATAATATTACACCTACTGCAGGCTATGTGGTGAATTTTAACTAAATGAGTCTTTTAATCATTAGTACTTCTGGAGCCTCTATAGATCTTAATGGGATCTGGAGCTTGTACATGTAATTCTATACCAAAAATAGTTGCGATCTAGTTAGATAACTGTGTTTGCAGCCTTAATAGCAAATGGTGACTGTTGACTAATTTATAAGTTAATCCTTTCTGGTACACTTTGTATAATCTTCTATGTTTCTTTTAGAGAGCTGTTTTTTATTTACTGCTACAGAATGAATTAGGTAACCCATTACTGCTCCAATTTAACAATAACCCATTTACAATAAGCCGTTTACAATGCTTATGGCCCAGAAAAGGCCTGAATTTGAATGAGAGAAGCAATTGCTAAGGTGCATCGGAGCATGAAGCACATGTAAGCAGTTTGGCAATGTGTTCAGAAAGAGAGCTGGCTATGTAGCCTTTTACTGTATAAACCTATCTAGATCTTGTCCATCTGATCCTGATAGCTAGGGACAGGCAGAACCAAACTGAGATTAAATCTTTCTATTGTAATATATTGCTAATCTCCAGGGGGTCTGTCTTTTAAACTCTGTGACAAATATATTTAAAAGGCAAAAAATAAAAAACAGAAGTGTGAGGCCTACTGATGAACTCTTGAATATCAAGGAGAGTTACAGTAAGCTGCCAAGCAATGCCTTGGATACCCCTTTTATATGTGATTTATTGTGCATGGATAGACTGCTCCACACAGTAGCCTGCACAGTTATTTTAATTGGATGTCCAGAGAGGTCCCTTTAATGCCACTCTCATAGCTTCCATTGGGATCCTGAGACTTGTAGTTCAGAAACATTCAGCAACAGAGGCAAGATCACTGAATAAGACAGTAAAATAAGTGGTATATGTAAAAAGAATGGCTAAAATGTATTCTTAGTAATGCTTGCATTTGATCATATGTCCTGACAGTGTTCTAGGGTAAACAGCTTGTTACTTTTAAAGAACTATGTTGGCATTATAGGCTACTATATCTATAGGGTATTCTTAGCTGTCTAATCTAGTGGGTTTATTGTCATGTATTTAGTCACTTTGGCAGAATAATCTGCATAATCTGGGCAGTGCATTGGCTCAGTGGTTATCACTGCTGGCAGCGCTGGGCTCTGGGTTCAATTCCACCCCAGACTTCATCTGCACTGTGGAAGGAAACCAGACATACCGGAGGAAACCCAAGCAGATGTGGTGAGAACATACCAGCACTCCGATTTCCATCCATAATCCAAAAACATACATCTGCATCTGTCTGTGCGTGTGACTGAATAGGTAAATTAGATTGTAAGCTCCACGGAGCAGGGACTGAAGTGAATGATGGATCTCTGTAAAGGTGCTGTGTAATATATTAGCATTAAATTCAGCCAACTAGTTATTCTCTAGCCACCAATGAGTTACCTGGTAACAGGTGTATTTATGAGAAATTGCTGAAAAGGTGGGTAAGTCTTATTTCCACTCCATCACTGGTTCCTATGGTGACATTTACTAGGCAGATTTAAATGTTCTGCTTTTTACATTACAGTCTGAAAATAAATGGAGAACATGGAGAATATGATTATTATTTGTACAGTCTTCTGAAATGGAAGGTCAATTACCAAAATATCAAGTGAAAAATTATGTTGATTGAAGTCTTATACTTACAAACTGATCTCTAATAATATCCATTTACTAAAAAGTTTTTGCTGTCATAGCTCTCTGGATTCAGAAGCAGAAAAAATACACAGTGTGTGACTGATTCATGTCTTGGTTGTTTTTGGTTTATAAGTGGTGCTTAGCAGTTGGAGGATTTGTAGCTTTCCTTCTTGCATTTTGTGTTGGCGAACTTTAGCTTTTTACCCTGGAGTCTGTTATCTTGTATCCACAATTGCTCTGTCTGGGAAAATGCTGTATAAAATTATTTTGTCTCTGTGACTTCCATTTTGTATGTATGTATAATTTTATTTATAAAGCGCCACAAATTTACGCAGCGCTGTACAATTTATCAATACAACTATAATACAGACATGGGAAAAGTGCATTAAACAATATAAATACAATATCACAAGGATACATCACTTTAAGTGCCAGGTTGCGGTTGACACAAGAGGTTGGAGGGTCAACTTATGAAGTTGTTGTCTTTCTCTCTGTTGAAAAATACAGTTTTCTGATAGATGATGGTGTGGACCTGCTCCACACCTGGCATAGGGTGTAACTGTTTTATGATTCTGTGAGGCTGATGTGGGGTGTATGTTCTCTACTTTCCTGGATGGTGTGTAATTTCACTTTGTATTAAAGTTGTTGGTGTAATACTTCTCTTTTCCCTATTGGCAGTTGTTGGGTTGTAAATTATTTTTGACAGTTGATCTGCTCACAGTCACTCTGATGGTTGGTGGTGTGTGCATGATTGCCCTCTGGTTCCATGACATTTGATGTTGTCTGCCTGAGTTTTCTCCCTGTTGGGGAACTGCTAGCTGCATATCTCGTTGTTTTAGACTGTTGGGTTGTTCTGAGCCTCAGTGAATGGCGCCTGATCTGTATCTCTAATTTTCTCTCTCTGTAAGCTGACATATGACTTGCTATTGCATTCTGGTAGCTGATATCACATGACTATTCCCTTTCACAAGCTAGATATTCTGTGACAGCTAACTGTCTCTTTCTCCACTTCTGGGCTACTGTTTATAGTTAATAGTGTGGAGCTGCTGTCTCTCCTTTTATTGATAATGACCTGTCTGTCTTGCTGCAAGCTGATGAGTACAAACTAGGTTTTTGGTGAAAGTTCAAGGTGTGCAAATAAAATCATTGATTTTGTATAACTGCTTTTGTTCTCCCAACATAAATCTGTTAGCATGTAGGATATTTTAGCAGAGTAACCTCATTGAAAAGTTATAAAGTACACACACTGCACAGCACTGGTCCTCCAGGGTTGCCCTAGGCTAGATGTTTGAGCTGCTGGAGTACAACTGGGTCAGTTAAAATGACTAAACCTGATTACCTTACTTTCTCTGAAGCAGAGATATCATGAAATCACAGCCTCACATGTCCCTTGCAAGCCTCAAGTTGTGCAACAAAGGTAGTTTCACAATGCCCTGAATAAACAGAAAGATTAGTTTGTTAGGATGAGTATAAGGTCCACAATAAGAAAGCTAAGAAAGTCAGACTGGTATAAAGCAGTCACATTTATTATATGTTTGCACTAGGTTAGGGAGTTCATTCTCACCTCCCTTAGACCCTAAATGTCCTTTCCTTGGTTTTATGGTCAGGTGTGAAACAAATCAGCAGGAAAAAGCAGGGGAATGTTATTTATTACTAATTACTGATACAGCAGTGCTGGGTGTTCATGTGTTGATACAGAATAGCAAACAGACCAAGCCAATGAAAAAGTAAAAGTGGTCAACTATGAAGATTGTTCATATGAATGGGTGTTGCTGAAGCAGTGGCCCAGTATGTTTTTCATAACCTTTCCTTGTTACTCATTGCTTTAGATAACTGTATGTATTTTATCCCAGACCCAGGACATGTTACGACACAGCAGTCTCACATTGTCCCATTTATTGTAAAGTAACTCAACCTACTGTAACACGCTGCCAATGGAGGAACTGTATTGGAAAGATGTTGCATAAACATTTGAAGAAAGTAGGCAGTGAACTCCTTTAGTATATATGACACTGGTCCATTACACCAATCCAGTCAGGCACTGGGAAGGAGAAAGCGTTCTGCCACCAATCACATTGCTTATAACCATAAAGGGAAACAGATCAATGTTATTTATAAAATGAACATTTTCCCGTAAAAATATATGTAAAAAAACAAAACAAAAAGATTTATATGATTTCCAAGTAAATCAAGGGCCCAGAAAAAGGGACTCTCTAATGACAGGGACTGTTCCACAGGACTGTTGCGTAGCAAATGTGGTACCTATATTCAAAAAAAGGGGTCAAAGTGTGAGCCTAATTCTAAGTTCCGTTGTGGGTAAAATGTTTGAAGGCTTTTTAAGAGATGCTCTCCTGGAGAATTTCAATTCAAAGAAATGTATAACTCCATATCAACATGGGTTTATGAGGGGTAAATCCAGGAAAACAAATCTAATTAGCTTTTATGAGGAGGTGAGTTATAGACTAGACAGAGGGGAGTCACTGGATGTCATATACCTTGATTTTTCCAAAGCATTTGATACTGTGCCACATAAAAGGCTGGTACATAAAATGAGGATGCTTGGACTGGGGGAAAATGTGTGTAAGTGGGTTAGTAACTGGCTCAGTGGTAGGAAACAGAGGGTGGTTATAAATGGTACATACTCACACTGGGTTACTGTTAATAGTGGGGTTCCAAAGGGGTCAGTTTTGTGCCCTCTTCTCTTCAATATATTTATAAATGACCTTACTGAGGGATTGCATAGTCAAATCTCAATTTTTGCAGATGATACTAAACTTGTACTATACTAAACGTATATACTCGTGTATAAGTCGAGAAATTTAGGTAAAAAAAAGCATTTAAAATCCTATTCTCGACTTATACACGCGTATAACCTATATACTTACCTTCTGGAGCTTCCTCTCGTGGCTGTCTCTCATTGAACGCACTTGCTATGAATATTCATGAGCCGGCAGACGTCATTCCGTAGCGTGACACGTCTGCCGGCTCATAAATATTCATAGGATGTACTCGCGGCTGTCTCCCACTGAACGCACATGCTATGAATATTTATGAGCCGGCAGACGTCATTCTGTTGCGTGACACGTCTGCCGGCTCATAAAAATTTTCTTTTGGTACTATAAGGATACTCTATTATTATTCCATTCTATCTGACAGCTTCTCACACACTTTACAGCCCCCCACTCCTTCCTCGACTTATACAAGGGTCATGGCAAATTTCAAAATTTTTGGCCCAAAAACTGACCTCGACTTATACACGAAGTCGACTTATACTCGAGTATATACGGTAGTTAATTTTATTACAGATGGATCTAGATATGTTGGAGGCTTGGGCAGATAATTGCAAATGAGGTTTAAAAATATCAGGGGTCAGTACAGAGATCTCTCCCACAATCTATTTACACCAAGAACTGTAAATATAACAAGGGGGCATCCTCTGTGTGTAGAGCAGGGGTCGGTAACCTATTGGGCTGAGGGAGCCATATACGTTTGGCTCCCTCAGCCATATTGAATCCAGAGCCGCTGACGTAACATGCAGCTCCGGATTGGCTAGCAATCTGGATTCGCGGTGACGTCAGCAGCTCCTAATTGGCTAGCAACCTGGAAGCCAGTGATGTCAGTGGCTCCGGATTGGCTAGCAACCCGGAAGTGCTGAGAGAGCTTTCTCTCTACAGCGCTTGTCAGCACACTGTAATGAGTGGTGCTTGCACTGCTCATTACAGTGAAAGAGCCAGATATGGATATCAAAAGAGATATCAAAGATATCAAAATAGTTAATTCCATTAAAGACTTAAAAAAGGATTTGGATGCTTTCCTTCAGTGTAAGAACATTGCAAGTTACAGTATGAGGACTAGATAACTGGAGGTGGGATCTTGATCCATTGATTTACTTTGATTGCCATATTTGGATTCGGGTAGGAATTTTTCCCAAATATGAGGATAACTGTCTCTTGCCTCATGGATGAACATTTCGGGAAAGTAATCTAACTGGAAGGACTTGTGTCCTTTTTCAGCCTTATAAACTATGTTATTATTACGATGTAGATGTGTGAATTTGCATCTATTCACCACTTGCACAACTTTGTATATTCAGAAAATTCTTTGATGTATGACAGTCACAAATGTATGCACCTTTATGGAGTCCTTTCTTGTTTGTACTTTCATGCAACTTTTGCTTATTTAAAAAATGTGTCAAAGGTGCAAATAAGGCAATTGCTCCAAATTTTGATGGTTGACTTCACCAGCTAAAGTAGAAAAGTGGGGGCTGATGGCAGTAAAATGTTTATTGTCAGGTTATTTTGTGTTAGTCTCCTATCAGGGCACCCCAACATGCAGGGGGCTAGGCCTAGGGGTAAGCAGGGTAGGTGGCTGCCTAGGGCACAGCAGGAGGGGGCGATATCTTGGTGATCACCCCCCTCCTTTCCCCTTTTTCTACAAGGTCCCTCCTCCCAGCAATGATGTAACTTCCTGTCAGCGGCATAAAGTTGAATCATTACTAGAGAGAGGAATGCTGTAGCGCTAAGCGCTACAGCAGAGATAGCTGGGCCACGGAGGAGGTAGGTATGGACAGGGGAATTGAGGGGGGCCAGTACTAAGATAGCACCCCCCTCTTTCAGGGACTAGGAAGGAGGGGGAAGCACAGTGTGGGGAGGAGGTTGTGGGGGCAGCAAAGTGTGGCAGGAGGGTTTTCCCGGAAGCACAGTGTGGGGAGGGGATTGTGGGAGCAGCACAGAGTGAGAGGCGTGTTGTGGGTGCAGCACAGTATGGGGGTGTTGTGGAGCAAGTAGCCCAGGGGAAAGTGGACAAGGAAAGCAGCATAGAGGGGGCAGCAGGGGATGAAAAGCAGCATGGAAGGGGGAAGGAAAGCAGCATGGAGGGGGACAACAGGGGATGAAAAACAGCATGGAAGGGGGAAGGGGAGCAGCAGGGGAAGGAAAGCAGTTTTTTTCTTTGGGGGCACACCCTAATGAAATGGTCTGTGCATGTCTATGGGGCTTATACAGGGCAGAAGGAGAGGGCTTGAAGACGACATCATATTAGTAGCACTGAGGAGTAAGACGTCTGCACTCTTCTAGTAATTCTATGCAGAGGTGGCGATAATCTGATTCTAATTCCCTGAACTCCCACACAGAGCAGTGCACAGAGGATAAGAATCAGATCATCGGGCTACCACTGCATAGAAGCACTACTAGCCTTCTAAACAATGTAGCAGTATGAGAGTGGGGGGCGCAATTTCTTTACTCCGCCTAGGGCACAAAAATCTTTGGCTCGGCCCTGCCTACAGGAGACAAAATACATTGCACATGTGCAGTTTCTACAGTATAGCCAAACATGGAGCCACTCACCTGCCAATTTCACAGGCATTTATCCTTTGTATCATAGGGCTACTGTACATTTGGGTATGTTCTGCAGTCTCTTTCCATAAAGTTGAACATCTCTAGCTGAAATCATTTTTAGGCTTTATTTCCCCTTTAAGGCTGTTAAAACAGCCAATTTTTTTATTGATATCACAGTTATTGCCTATTTACCTAGCCTTTCCAAGCAAACTTTATTGCCCCAACGTGTTCACCTACCTCAGGCTGGCATAAACCACTATTTCCTGTGAAGCTGGACCTGTCAATGCATCAGAAGCTAGTCGGGATAGGTTTCTCCTTAAAAAGGATATCGATCTGTAATAGAAGGTGACACTAACAGGAAAACATTGTAAAGTGTGCCCATTTCAACTGATATTTATAAATGATGATTTAATTCAATGGAAACATTTTTTTAATGATCCTTTATAAATCAGCAGAATCCCAAAGTACAGGGAAATGAAAATTAACAGCAAAACAGGGCAAAACAAAAAAAAAAAAAGTTAAAATGGTTTTAGTAAATCTTTAGTTGTATATTTTCCAAAACCAGCCATGTCACATAGAAACTACTTGTTTCAAGACCTTAAAGGAGAAGTAAAGGCTACTCCTACTCCAGGCATGCGCAGTGATGATTTTGTCACTCAATTCACCCGATGCTGAGCAACAAAATCATCACTGCACATGCCTGGAGTAGTCTTGATGACGTTGACACCGCTCTGCACCACCGATGTTGGTCAGGAGGGGGAACCAGAGTGCAGCTTCATAGCTGTGTGAGACTACCTTCAAACTTCAGACTAGCTACTCCGTTCCCTATGAAAGTTAGCACTTCCCACCTAGTGCCAGGTACATTTTATAATATATTAATTTTATTTTGGCCTTTACTCCTCTGTTAATCTTTTATTTCAAATAATGGTTTTTGTCCATGAAAATCTATTGCAGGTTCAATGAATATTCTACAGTTTCTATAGTACTTCTAAAATATAATCTGAAAGGCTGATAATAACCAAGGTGATTACTTTTCTGATTCAAATAAAGACATCCAGATCCAGAAGGATTTAACCAGTAACACTAAAAAAAAGAATTATTCCCTTTTAAACCAGCGTAACAGTTATCCCTACGTAGTACTTATCTCTTCACTTATATTAAAGATTAAGGGGGTTATTCACTAATGTCCGAATTGTTGCGTATAGGTGCAAATTTGCCAGATAAAGACAGTCGCAATAGGTTGCCACTGTCGCAGTCGCGTCTTTATAATGAAAATATTGTGACAGTCGCGACTTTATCATGGGAAAATTGTCGCAATGTTAACTTTAAAAAATTGTCGCGACTTTACAATGGGAAATTGTCGCGGATTTGCTATGAGAATCCGCTGTTTGAGAATTCAACAGTCGAATTCGCACCTTAGTGAATAACCCAGAGAGTCATTTAGTTATATATTCTTCTATACAAGTCATTGTTGTCATTGTTGGATCCCTGTAATGTATACTGAAACACAGTCTAGCTAATAATATTATGTTTGTGTTCACAGGCCTACACGTGGCTTATATAGAGACATAATACATAAGGCACTGACCCATATTTGTAAGGGATAACTGAGGTGAAGAGTCTTTGACCAACTGTGCTGAATTAAATGTTTGGTGCACCTTCAGTTGGTTGACTTGATGAAAATAACCAATTTGCGAGAAAAAGGCCAGAATTACAGGTGTACAATGGAATCCAGTCCAAGACAGATTACAATAGGAATGTATACCTGTATTCTCAATATTAACTGATTTACAAAGTAATTATGAGTTTACAGCTGTCGCGGTTAACTTTCGTATCCATTTACAGTACATGTTTATGAATCCAGATAATAATGGAGATAAGGAGGTTGTTGTCACATATTGGCCTCTGTGCTACTTCTATCCATATTTTATAAATATTTAAATCACATATTACTGTGTCATTTTATTTAATTGTTTTATCTTTTTATTTCCAGGAGGAATCTTCAATGTTTTTCCAATTTGGACCCTCTATTGAGCAGCAAGCCTCTGTCATGTTAAATATCATGGAGGAATATGATTGGTACATCTTCTCAATTGTCACTACCTATTTCCCAGGATACCAGGACTTTGAGAATAAGGTACGAAGTACCATTGAAAACAGCTTTGTAGGATGGGAGCTGGAAGAAGTTATCCATTTAGACATGTCTTTAGATGATAATGACTCCAAAATCCAAAACCAGCTAAAGAAGCTTCAGAGTCCTGTCATCATGCTCTACTGCACAAAGGAGGAAGCAGCTTCCATTTTTGAGGTTGCCAATTCGGTAGGGTTGACTGGATATGGCTACACATGGATTGTACCAAGTCTTGTGGCAGGGGATACTGACACTGTACCAGCTGAGTTCCCTACAGGACTTATCTCAGTATCTTATGACGAGTGGGACTATGACCTGCCCGCTCGAGTTAGAGACGGGATTGCTATAATCACCACTGCAGCATCCACAATGCTGTCTGAGCACAATTCCATTCCCCAATCCAAGAGCAGCTGTTATAACATTCAGGAAAGCAGAATCTACGAGGCCCACATGCTTAAAAGGTATTTTTATTAGTTGTGATCTAAAATGTTTAGATACTACTGTCTCTTAATGTGTTCCCGGACTGTATTCTACCAATAATTCAAAATGTCAATATTTTGGGGGGGGGGGGGTTGGTAGATGAATTTGTGTAGTAGGGGTTTTCCATATGAACGGTAAATGTATTTTTTTCAGAAGAGAAAATAATATTTAACTCTTTTTATTTATGTCTATTATAGTGTATTCATTTGATCTATTTGTGTCAGGGTTTATCCCATAGCATAGTAGAGAGCTCCTGCACTTATATTCTTCTCGGCAGAAGCAGTTGTATCTTATAAAACTACCCCATTTCATGGCCCAAATAGGTCCCCTAACAAATACTAAAGAAAATCTCTAAATTGAGGAAGGTGATTAAAGGAACAGTCCAGTCTGGTTAATAAAAAGTAATGTGTGTTGTAAATGTATAATACATTTTTTTTCTAATAAACTTAGTCTTTTATGTGAGGAAATGTATTAATTGTTCCATCTGTGAAGCAGTACACAGCTCCTTATGTGTTTACTTCCTAGTTGGAATCTTTTACCACTGACACAATGGTGTCTCAGGAAGGTCAAAATTAATAGTTAATGAATTACCATGGGCAGTTACAATACTTACAGCTAATGGTGTATGCTGTCAGTAGCAAGCGCTGAAATTGAGCATGAGAGAGAGACCAAATCCATATAAAAAGAAAGTCAATGTTTCAGCCCTTTCTTTAACAATTGCTTGTGCTGGGTTAACTACACCTTTCAGAGGTAAAAAAAAAAAAAGTTGGATGACAGCTTAAAGGTTGTGATTGGTTATTTAGTATTATCCACCCTGTCAGTCAATTCCTTAACTCAACATTCAAAACTGAACTGCTGAAGAGGAAGTGGCTGAGAGAGGGAAGCAGCTTCAGTACCAAACTGGTGCTAAATTGTGAAGGGTGGAAATAAATAAATAATTTATATGACAGAAAACATTTATTTAACTTTTATTTAACAGCGTCAAACAGACAGCAAATAACTGTTGGTGCCTAAACTTCTCCTTTAAGCAAAAGTGCTATTTAAAGCCATTGGTGTTTGGGCAAGGTTAGGGTCCAGTACAAGATTTTATACTGGGGCCAACTTGCTTTTATTTATCCCACTGGTCCTTCTAAAGATGATCGTATATTTTCATTCTGTAGTTATATAATATATCATTTTTTGCTAATATATTTTAAACTTAAAATATTAGAGACCAGCCACATGGAATCTGCAGACTTTTATATTTTGGTAGAAATATATACACTCATTTTATTATTGCAAGGAAAATTAATGGAGTGATCAGTTGTAAAAAGACATGTACAAAACCCAGTTATTATGTTTAGTATGTGAGTTTAAATGAGCATTACATAAGTATACAAATTGGTAAATTGTTAAGGGGACTACATACATTTCTAAGTCCCCTGAGCAAGCTGCATTTACATATATGGGAAAATGGCATGCAAGGACACCAGTAATTCTCATTATACAACATATACATCATATACCCATGGGGAATTCCCATTTCTATTCCATTGCTTCCACCTAAGCAACATTGCCCTCTGCTATAAATAGAAGTCTACAACATGCAACAGGATATTCACTCATGGAACCATCACCTGATACATTTCCAGGACAGACACACTCATGTTCTGGCCATCTACTGACAGACTGCCCTATATGGGTCTCTGTGTGACTTGTGGGCAGTAGAACAACTCAACTTATTTCAGGCTCAATTCCACAATGCTTGGCAGAGGTAGCATACTCACACTCCTGCTGCAGTTGTCAGCAGCCTACTCACACTCCTGCTGCAGTTGTCAGCAGCCTACTCACACTCCTGCTGCAGTTGTCAGCAGTCTACTCACATTGCAGCAGCAGCATTCAGCAGGCTATACTCTGTTTTCAGTGTGAACTTTATGGACTATCCACCAATCCTATCTTAGTGGGACTTAAAGCTGTCCATGTTTCCCTACCTACTCTTGCCTCTCCCATGGTCCTCTACAATTGTTATTTCCCTATACCCTATCTAAAGCTCAGAAGAATCAGTGACAATCTCTAAGCAGATGCATAGTACAACACTGAGCTATTTTTTCCTCCCATGTGTTGGAGATTGGAGGAGTGTTATATAGCCTCTGCAGACAGAGCTAACTTACATCAAGGAAGAGCTATCAAAACAGGATCACTCGCATGTTGAATACTAGGGCAGATAAAAATGTCAGGAAGGAATGTCTATTCCAGTGTTTTAGGAATGAAGAACATAACCTTTACAAATATAGACATTGATTTTAATGATATTTAGATCTATTCTTTCCAACTTTAAAATTAACATAGTTTTTTTAAATAAATGATTATAAAAACATTTAAAATGCATTAAGGAGATTATGCAAAAATATGGGTAATGTTTGTTCTAGTAAAGTAAGGAGTATTGCTTAGTGACCTCATAGTATAGTATGTAAAGGTTACATAAGTTTGTTTTCAGGTTGATGGTAGAGCTCCATTGTTGCATAAGGCAACTATTCATACAAAAATTACAATGGTGAGTGCAAATAAGTGTCAACATGACATAGGAACAAGGTGGCATAAAAATAGAGAGAATATTAACAGAATATAGTTAGTGGTATAGTGTGAGAATGGCGTAACTGCCCTTCACTTGTCAAATTCGCTTCATTCCTCATGACTTCTCATTCTACTTCTATCTGACTGACTATGCCACACTATGCATTTGGCATTGTCCACCTTTTCAACAAGTGTATTCTCTACTTAGTCAATGCTGAGAAATTAATTTGCGACTATTTTGCTGATACAACTCGAATTGTAGTGAGGGAGGTGAATTCAGACTTTAGTCAATGACGCCCATAAAGTTCAACTCTTGCAACACTATTTCCATGTTTATCCTGAGGAAGGAGAAATAAACTCTTGTGCAGATCAGCTGCAGGGAAAATTCCATCCTGATTCCATTGCTGGAGACCACCTATGATCCTGGATCAGTCACTAATAAATTCATTTCATTATAACGTTATGCTTTTTCTGGCTCTAACCATGTCCATTTGTAAGAAATTCCACAACTTACTTGCTCTTATCAAACTAAATAATACTTTTCTGTGCTGGTGCTAAAATCGTCGTTATTTTATTTTTTGTGGATATCTTTGTGTCTCCTGGCACTTGACAAACTGCTTGTTAATCCCTCTAAACACTGTGTTTAGTATAATAAATAGGATTGCACCCTTTGGAATTCAGTTGAGCCTTTCTGTATAGCTAAAGCCTTTCAGCCTTTCCTATCGTTGAGTAACTTGGTGGTCCTGCTCTGAACCTTTTCTAGTTCCTCTATGTATTTGTTTATAGCTAACTGTACCCTGTATTCCCAGTGTTATTTAACCAAGGATTTATACATAGGCAGTGTTATGCTAGCCCAATATACTATTCCTCTTTGTATATATGCTAATATCTTATAAGTCTCTGCTGCGGCTTTCTTGCACTAAATTGTTACCAGAATTTCTATCCACTTTTATTCTTAGATCCTTTTCCATCTCCAATTTGGCTAAATTTATCCCATTCAATGTATATGCAGCTTGTTTGTTATAATGATCTCTCTTTTACTTATATTGTTTCTCATCTGCCACTTCTCTACTCTATTTCCCGTTGCTGTAGTGAGCAAATGTCCACATCTGATTCAATAACTTTACATAATTTAGTATTATATGCAAATATGGACATTTTACTTTCGAGGCAATTTACAGTCTAGAAGAAGATTAAAAACAATTAGGCCTGGAACTGTGGTACTCCTTCTACTACGTTTGCCCAATCAGAACATGCCCCAATTCTTACTAGTATGTGTTCACTGTCAGTCAGTTCTCAACCTATAGCCAACCCTTTACCCCTAGCCTTAGCGTACTAAGTTTATTTACCAGTGCTGTACAATGGACAATGTCGAAAGCAATATCCAAATTGATCACCTGAATTGTTTTGTTGTTTTGACCTAAGCTCCTACTTACCTCTTTGTAAATCTGATTAGGTTATTTTAGCAGGAACTGACCTTCTTAAACACATGTCGTTTCTCTGTGATGTATTTAGTCATTACCAACTAAAAGCCAAACAGGTGTTACCATCTCTTTAAACTGCAAGCGGAACAAGATCTCTGTGTCTATGAATTCACTGCGATCAATTATTTAATAGCATTGCTCAGCGAGAAGTCTATCCATACCAGAAATAACTAGTGTTTGAATAGCAGATTCGAACAAAAAGTGCCCAGGGATTAATCTAAATATCCAAAAACAATGAACTGAACATTTGTTATTTAACTCCTGCATTAATATACTGGGATGTAAAGTTACTGTTCTTATGTTTACAATAAAAATATTATATTTTAAGGTAAAATTTATATCTGTTCTTGTTTGTGCTCAAGTGCAAATTGTTTGCAAAAGATTGGCTACCTCTATAAAGTTTTTGCATTATGTGTATTAAAACCTCTACTTCTCTAGAGCAAAGTCATTAAAATGTGCTTAATTGATTGAGTTTAAATGAATGAGTGACACATTTTTCCAAAGCAGAGTCTCCAGTAGCCCTGAAGTAGTGTAATATAATGCTTTCCCTGGTAGCATGAACAGAATGTACAGCAGTAGAGCCAGCCTGACCCTGACTTATACAGGCTTGACCTGTTTTAGCAGTATCTCTGTGGCCTATCCCAAGGGGATATGGAAACGTATCTGTTTCCATTTGTTCTACAGTTTGCCTCACATTGGTAAATCCCAATCTATTTATTATACAATGTTAATTAATTTTGTGGTTGCAAACATTTTATTTGACAAATCAGGGGGTTATTGGCTAAAGTCTGAATTGTTGCATAAAGGTTTGAATTCGCCAGTTAAAGACAGTCGCAATAGACTGTTACTGTCGCAGTCATAGCTTTATAATGAGAATATTGTCGCAGTTGCGACTTTACCACTATAGCCT
>WMED01005063.1:0-19969 GCA_019650415.1 Pipa parva
AAGGCTGGTATTTCCCACACAGAAGGCTGGTATTTCCCACACAGAAGGCTGGTATTTCCTTGGTGCCCAAAGGGGGAAATTGAGGGGTTTAAATTAAATACCTAAAAGGTATATAAAATGTATATTTATTAGAAAGGCTCTAGTGTCTGTGATTAGTTATTAATGTTCACTTTGCATTTTGTAGGTTTTATAGTGTTTGGCTCTTAGGAAAGGCCTCTTACCATGGGTGAAACATTAAATTCTTATTAATCAATATATGAGTTAATAAAGTTTTTCATGGGGAGATCCGTGATTGCTCAAGTCTTTTTTTTTTTGTACTTTCTATCAATGAAACTACCTGGGCTGATAATTTTACTAGTATTTGATGTTATGGCAAGTTTATCATATTGGCAACCTTATGTCCTGGCAAATAGCACTGGTTGAATTTTTTAAACTGTTTGACATGGAGGATTTCCTTAAATGCAGGAGTTATTGATACTTGTAGCTTGTAACTGGTATGATCACAGACAGAATACAATGGACTACCACTCCAATGGATTTCCCCAAGAAATATTGGGTGTTAAAATATAAAGAGGCAGGCTTTTATCTGCACACATTGTTTTGTCAAATTATTTTGTAAGGCAAGCAGATCCCAAGGGAAATCCACAATAGCAATGGGCATGCCTTAGCCTGCATGAGCCTGGATTTAAGTCACTTTTCTCTGGGATTTATTATTATGATTATAGGTGCAACATGCTAGAAACTGATAGTTGTGTGTAAGAAGGATACATTGAGCTAGTTGAGTTAAACATGTCTAAACTCCTTAAAAAGAATTGATTAATTCTTTGTGGCCATGAATTAAATAAACAATATCAGTTGGGAGATTTTGTTATATGAGTTTGAAGACACCTTTTTTAAAATATTACTGGCAATTTTGAAATAACTCCTACAGAGGATGTTAAAAATGTGATACCTCCTTCCCATTGAAAACCATGACACAAAGACACACAGCACAAAAGAAACAAAAGACTCATGGGCCTCCTCTAAGGTAGTGATTTTCAACCTTTTTTGAGCTATGGCACATTTTTTACATTTATAAAATCCTGGGGCACACCACCAACCAAATTGACACTCTGGGAACCTTCAAAGGAACTGGTGGCTCTGCAGGGCAATCTGGGGCTGGGAGAGAAATCTGGAGCTGAGGGTGAAAATCAGGGGCGGAGGTGGACAGCAGGAGCATGGAGGGGCAAATCAGGGGCTTGGAGGGGCAAATTAAGGGCTGAGGAGGGAAATAATGAGTAAGGGGCAATCAGGGGCTTGAAGGAGCAAATCAGGGGCTGAGTGGGGCACATCTGGGGCAGGGGAGCAAACCTTGGGCAGGAGGGGCACTTCTGGGACAGAGAAGACCAAATCAGGGGCAGGGGGTATATTTTCATTTTGAGGGGCAATAGGGTGGGTCAGGGGGCATCAGTGGTGGCTGTGGGGGGGTTGGTGGGGGCTTCAACTTACCCCCTCCAGCACAGTACGCAGCATGCTTCCTCATTCAGCTTCTGCTGCCACTGCACACAGCCGAATTAGGAAGTGAGACCGGGAGAGCTGATTACATGTGCTCCCAGTCTCCTATTGGCTCATGTGATTGATTGGGTCACATGAGCCCTCCTCAGACCACGAAGGGAGTCAGACAGGACTCCTTCCTTGGTAAGTGTCGAATTTCCTACTGCACACCTAACCATGTGTCGCGGAACACTGGTTGAAAAATGCTGCTCTAAGGCTATGAAAAGGGTTCTTTACTATAAAGGCTGTACAATTATAAAATTGTCTTCCACAGGCAATGGTTTAAAAACTCTGGAGTGCAGTACTATGGTACTGTAGAAGCACTAACTCTACATGCACCTTCAAGCAAGTGATGTAAATTAAAAAAAAATCTAAAATTTTCAAGCAAATAAGACTATATTTTTCCACCTAGCAGATCAAAAGAAGGCAACTTATATTAAACTATATATATTACTATACAGAGGCAATTAATTAGCTCTTTGACACTTCTGTTTATGAGATGCTTACATCTTATCCCACCTGCAAATTCCAGCCCAAAATAGTAGCGGAGTATAAAATGACTGCACAAATTTCAGAAAATTTGGTACCATATCTAGCTTAAACAATGTTTTTTCACTCTCCAAGGTAGGCTCACAAGAGGTGAGCTAGCCTAGATATTGAACCTATTTATGATAATATATGCTAACATTCCTGAAGGGCTAGGGGTAAAAACAGTAATTACTATGTTGTTGACTTTTATCATATCCATAAAAGTGGGGCATATTCTAAAAAATATTGCAATACAGTAGTCTCTGGATTTTTTAGGTCCAAAGTATATATGACCATACAACAGTTTTTGATGGTGACTTATATGATGACATTCCCATTTGGTTATATATATTTATTACACAAAACTTAAACTATGGGGCTTATTTATTTATTGTACAAACTCCCTTCCCTGTTGGATTTGATTGTTAACATTCTAATCTACTGCAAATTGAAATTAACAGATTTTTCCTGTTCAACAAAGAATAACACAATTAAAAGTCAAAGCACAGTATCAAAATAGCCTACACCAACAGCAAACACTCAAAACAGCAAACAGGAAACAAACTCTTACATTCATGGAAAATTCTGAGGACTTAAAGGGGAGCATAATCACAAGCTGGCTGGCATGATAAATGTGTCTAACAAAAACAATACCTGTCATAATCAAATTGCCATACCTTTTGCTTTCCTGAGCATTCCATTTCAAGGGGTTGTTCACTAAGCTGTGTATTTGACTGTCGAATTCGCAAACAGCAGATTCCCATAGTAAATCTGCTACAATTTCCCCATTGTAAAGTCGTGACAATTTTTTAAAGTTAAGATTGTGACAATTTCCCCATAATAAAGTAGCGACTGCGACAATATTCTCATTATAAAGATGCAACTGCAACAGTAGCAGCCTATTGTGACTGTCTTTATCTGGTGAATTTGCACCTATACGCAACAATTCAGACTTTAGTGAATAATCCCCTCAATGTGAAATGAAGAACTCAGGGAGCTCAGAGATCAGGAGGCTTAGAACTACCCCTTAACTCTCTGATGCGAAATTCATGTGGTGCTGTGCTCTTTGTTTTAGTATTGCTCTGCTGAAAGAGTTATTTAGGTTAATTTACCATGCCAGCCAGCCGGTGACTTTAGCACGCCTTTAATACAAGATAGAGAGAGACAGAAATTAGGTAGAAGAAGCAGAAATAGTTGTTGGTATAATAGCAGTTTAAATATGAATACAATAGTACTGCTCAACAACCATTTATTTTATTGGTTACATTCAGACATAGAATATTTTACATGCACTAACAAAGACAGCAAGAGTGTAAATTTCCCAAAATGTATTCATTGTGATTGAGATATAAATCATATGGCTAATCAGCAGTCCAGTGGTAGATCACCTTACACAGAAGGTGGAAGTGATGATGTAGTTGACCAAGTGTAAATACCCTCTTTCATATCCACTAATTCTGCATTTTTAATCTTTTCAGAAAGTGTCTGCTTGAAACCTGAGCAGCACAGTGTTCATTTGTGTCATAAGGAATATGCCTATATGTAAAACCTCACATGTATGGCAAATTTAAAGTGTTGCTAGAAAACAATTCTTTTGGTAATGCCACCAAAGTGTGGGCAGATTAACAACATGTTTAAACTACAGCACTAGCAAGTGAGCCCTTAATATGACATCATAATGTTCTGTGTTACAAAGTACAAAGGAAAGGGTCTGAGTTCTATGTCACTGTTCATACAATCTGCCCAATTTTGTGATAGGAAGAACTGAAATTATGTATAGACAATTAACTTAGCTACAAGCTAAAAAAAAAAACATTAGCTTAGAAATTATGTTATTTAAATTTGTGGGGTCTGAAGCTTTTAGAGACTGGCTAGAACTTTGCCACCATTATTTTTTAAAGAAGGTCATTCCACACTTAATAATATATATTAAAATAATAAGCAGTTGGAGCTCATTAAAGGTGGACTCTCTCTCTACCTGTCACTATATCCATTTTACCACAGACATGGGGAGCAGTGAAAATAATCACAGAGAATAGAATTCAGTAACTTCACATTGGCAGTAGCTGTAAAACTTCCTCTCTCTTTGTGGCGTATTTGACTGGGCAGAGTCTATGCAAAGCATAAAATCTGCAACATCAAAATGGTAACATTATTGTCTGTGAACCCGTTTTTAGAAAATATGCAATTTATAGAAAATTGCATTATTGATTACTGAAATGGAAATGAGTCATTGAAAATATAAATTCTGCAGACTGATCCAATTTGTGAATTTAAGATACAAATTTGTTCGGCGGAATAAAAAAATAAAATCAGTGCTCCTATTAGCCTCCCAAAACTGTTTACTAAACATTTCCAAGCTATCTGATTTTACACCAACGATCTTATAGACATGAAGATTGTAGTAAAACAAATGTATTAAACACATATTGTAAAAAAAAACAAAACTGTTCCTTTATACCCTATTTGTCATGTATTTTATTGCTATGCAGTTTTTTTTATAAAGCATTTCTTAAACTTTCGGTTTCAAAAAGAACATTTAGAGAATTAATTAATAACAAATAAAAATATTGAACATTTGCACGTGCTTCTTAATAGGCCATAATATGTCTCACTGAAAATAAAAAAAAAATCATATTTTATTGCAGTTAACCACAGTATCTCCCCACTTCTGTATTTATAGATGAACAGTCACATAGGAGAAAAAGCAGTGGAAAAAAAAATCATATGGGTCATCTATGTTCATATGCTTATTAAAATAAATAAATACAACTCCCTGGAGCCAGTTAAAACTGGTAAACTTCCCTTTCACTATTCAGAGAAAATAAATTCAGCCAGGAAATTAGAGCAAGTAACAAGGGAATAATAATCATATATGGAGAAAAATTAGACAAAGGCTCTTTTCATGCAGTATCAGTTCACATATTATACACAATAATATAAATACATCCATGAAGATAGATGCAGTATTAATTTTTATTATTATTATTTTTATTTTTTTTTCCCCCCATCCAAACTATGCAGTTTTGATACCTTGGGATGTTATTACTGATGGATAGATATCAATATACTGGTTTTAATAATATCTCATTATTGCATTTTTACTCTAATAAGAGCAAAGAGAAATGTCTTTTTTTCCATTATATTGACAACATGAATCATCTATTATGCATCAAATTAATAATGGTGTTTTCCCTCTGTTAAAAAAAAAGATTTTTCCCTTAGAAAGATCAAAAATGTAACATAATATATGAAACACATTATCTGCATACTTTCTGGAAAAAAAAAATAGACCACTGTAATATTAGCCAGGTTCAAAATAATAGGTTTGTTTCTTAGGTTAAATTACAGCACATGGACTACAACCTTTTCTTCAAGTTAAAGCTGTTTTATATTGAATTCAGAAAGATTTAGGGGGTAATTCAGCAAAATGCGAACTTACCTGGCGATCCTTCAATTCACCTTGCTGAGACTGGTACGCGCTCCCTTCTCTCCTGCACGCGGACATCAGCGAACACTTTAAAGGTATTCCAATCTCGCGAGGTGACTCAAGTGGTCTCGCCGAGACTGGAATACCTTTAAAGCATTCGCTGATGTCCTACACGCGTAACAGTCTCTATGAGCTGATGCGAAGGATTGGTAGGTAAGTTCGCACTAAGCTGAATTACCCCCTTAGACACTAGGAAATATAGTTTCCCAAGAGAACCAAATTGTCACAGCAAATAGAAAGTACTTCCCTTTAAAACCAATTTGTAAAATAGTGCCAAATTGAGGCAGCTGGACTAAGAAGAAAGCTTCTGTAACATGTAGGGAAAACTTCAACTGTTTCAGAAACAAAGGTGTTTATGATATAATGGTATTACACAATGTGGCACATTTACTTAAGTCAAACAGGTTTTTTGACTAGTAAAAGCAGGAGAAACAGTCTGCATTTAATGATATCACTGTTTTCTCCTATTTACTAAGCTCAGCTGTTCAAAAACAATTTTATCCCCCAAACCAATCAGGCTGGAGAAAACCAATTATTCAAAATGGAGTTTTTCTGTCATTTAGCCTAAGTCCAAAATGTTTTCTCATAAAAAGAGGCATCAGTATCGATCTGTAATGGAAGGAACCCTCACAGAAAAGCATTGCAAAGTTTCCCCTGTTAACAAAACAATATTAATGTATAAAGATTTATTTTGATGGGGAAACATTTTAATCAATCCTTTGTAAATTAGGGAAATTGAAAAGTACAGGGAAACAAAAATTGTTAGCGAAAGGGAGTAAAATCAGTCAATATGGTCAAATTGGTTTTAGTAAATATGTCCCTCAAATTGAGTGTTGAGAACTACGGACTTAAACAAGAAAGCCTGTGTTTTGGAGACTTAGTTACCCATAATTATTTTATGCATCATGATTCTCTTTGAATTTTTCTGTTAATATTGGTCACAATAGCTTATTTACTAAAATTATTGTGAAAAATATTCTAATGCAAAATCTTTTTACATTAAGTATTTGAAATAATAGCACCTACATCTGAGAGATTTTTATTTTCAATATCTAGCAATGATCTGAAATTGACTGAAAATAAACAAAAATATTGGAGGTTTCACTTACAAATAAAAATGTGTGTTATTTAAGTGGTTGTACATGTAAATTAGTAGAAAAAATGTGGGGTTAAGTCAGTGATGGGTAACAGGAGTCATAATAGTATAATTGATTCTCTTCATGCTTGGATGTAGCCTGAAGTGCATAATTAGCTTTACAAAAATGAATTCTGTCTGTCTCTAGTTTTTGGAAGGGTGTCTATTGGTTTTGAACTGCTCCATGCTTAACTCTGTGGTAATCATTTAGTTTTAACATGGTAACATTTCTACTTGCTTCTTGTTTTTTGTAGCTACAAAAGTGCATATTTTCTTCCAATAATATTTATTGTGGCTCAGTTTTCTCTTGTTTGCTGAGCTTTAACTTTTTTATTGATGGTTTGATTGCAAGTCCATGGGTGATGCACTGTTACTATAACAACTAGATGCTCCATCAACTCCCTAATAGCTAGACTAGATAACTAAGTGACCATGACATTGACCTGTATAACCTTGGAATGTTTGGAGTGGAAGTGCATAACTGGGTGTCCTTTTTTCCTGTCTCCTTATTCATACAAGTGGTGAATCATGAGGGCAGATGAATATGAATCTAATATTTTAAAGGACAATAGAATTTATTGACCTGCAGAAAGATGTATATATTTTACACAATATTGAATTCTGTAGATTTTTCCCATAGTCACATTGATAACTGTTTGAAGATGGTGCCTTTTTACAAAGTTCAAACTGGTATATTTAAGCACTGCACTTGAAAAAAAACACATGCTGCAAATCCTTATGGCACTTACCTTCTGGCCACAACAGCATTGAACACGAGCACAAGCACGCTGGAATGCACAGGAGGCAATGTGAAGAATGCGTGCACATAGGAGGAGCCACAAACGCCGAGGGAGCATCACACTCTGTCGGATAAGTATAATAGAAAAGTGAGTTCCACAGATACTCCGGTCTGAATTTTCCAGCATATTTTCTGGATGCACTTTTCTAAAAGCACAGTGTGTATTATACGCCAGTGTGAACCTGGTCTTACCTGTGCAGAAATATGACTTATTTTAACAAGAGTCCCATAACACATTATAAACACACATCTTGGGTCCATTGAACAAGTAAAATTGTCTATTTGCTGCAAAAGAAGTATATAATACTTAACAAATTTGAATTTTTGGGGTTTAGTTTATTATTCCCTTTAAGAAAATTAATAAGGAAGGGACATAAGCTAATTTTGTTCGGATATGTCCAAAAATCAAGCAATTTTTAGAAAACACATTTCATTTGATCAACGGTCTATTATAACACCAATCTACTGCTACTTAAGTCTTTTTCTTTAAAAATAATATGCACCAAAAAATACTTCTTGTTCCATTCTTCCCCATTACTTTTATTATGTATACAAGGTTACATGGAAAAAAAAGCTGATAGAATTCTACTACTATGATGATGTTTCAGAGGAAAGGTAAAATCCCTATCGGGATGATGGTGGTTGCGCTGGAGGGGAAACAAGAAGAAGGGGGTATCACCCCTAGCGTGATATTGTTTCAAAAAATAGATATCACAAATTAAAAGGTGCCCAGTAACAATTCTACTGAGTGTTGGATATTTAAATATAAACCAGATGTTGTGGTTGTAAATCCAAGGTATGTGCACTATTTGTGCTTGAGTGATGATGTGAATTGATATCGCTGCGGTGAACGAAGCGGTGAAAGACTGGTGACCCCCTTAAGGTGATGCACTTACCAGAGAGTGCTTAGCGGGTAAGCACTGTAGGCTCTGAGTGGCCTGACACTATTCGAAGATTCCCAATGCCCTGATGTGAAGAAGGAGCTTACCCTCAACGTAGGTACAAAGGGTTCTTTATTAGACAATAAAAATGTGGATATTGAAATCCCTTAAAAGTCCAAGCAGTGGACAGTAAGCAAACTCAATGATGATGTTTCATCTCTTTTACTTCCTGTTGGATTAGGAAAAATATAATATCAAAAATTTCAAGTAAAAAAAAAACATTTTTAGGAGACTTTTAATAAGGTAAGAAAATAACTTTCTGTCATCATCCTTGGAATTTAACATAAGGACAATTCTGAGAATAATGTTGGTAGTACAAGTTAATAAGCAAAGAAACTGCATATACAGCACAACATCTATGTTATAGTCAAGGATTTGATACTACTGAACTGTGATTAGCTTAGTGTTCTGTGTTCCCACCACAAGCAGGTGCATGGATGTTGCTTGGTATGTTCACATTATTGCCTTTCAAGTTTGCTGACTCTGTAAATGAATTTGCCCACAAACATTCCTCAGGCAATAAACTTACTTGTGCAATATGCTCAGAGCAATGCAAACATAGCTCTGGGATATGCACTGCACATCAGATGTCTTTTATTTTTGTAGTTACAATCATGTCTTAAATATGATTCAATAGCAATGCCCTTGGTATAGTCTTTTATATCACATGAATGTAAACAGACCTTTTCAGTAGTATTTTATAGTATTTCACGCAAATGAACATTCTGTTAAAAATTGTTATTTAATTGGTCTGATAGAGACTTTGTTGCAAGTTAGATTGAGGCACATAGCATGCAGTGATACGATCTCTGGCAATCAACCATTTTACATTTTAATTACAGTTTGTAATACATACAGTGCAAATAATCACTTTACTGATTGATATTGGTTATTAAAGTTGATTATAAACATAAGTATCAAGTACAGAAGAGAAGCGCACTACACTTATTCTAGGTAAAAGTATTATGTGATCATCACTGTTTTTACAAAACTGAAAGTGTACTGGGACAAGATTTAAAAAAGACTGACACTGGGCTTCATTGGTACAAAAACTAGACAAAACAGCAGACAAGAGGATTACCTTTTTAATGTATGTATGTATAATTTTATTATACAAGTAGTGCCACAAATTTACGCAGCACTGTACAATTCAGCAATACAAATATAATCCAGACATGGTATGTCCATAAATTGTGCCTGTTTCTTCAATATTAGGCTCAGAGTCAGCTAAGAATGTAGATATTTAATGGTCCACAAAGTAGAATACCCAACCTCAATGCACAGTAGTTCTAACCAAATTTTGATTGCATATGAGAATACAGAGTCACACCTTTAGGAAAATAAGAGAAACAGGGACAACAACTACAATAAAATAAGCAGTTTTGATAGGAACAGAATAATCGTACAGGTTAATGAGGAGAAAGGGGAGTGCCTTAGGATAGAAGTAGTATAACAAAGGATGTTGCAAGTGATGAGAGCAGCATGAAGTGGAATCAGAAAGGTTAAACTAGGTATTTGTTATTTTCTCCTTAGTGGTTTTGGAGCTGTGTCTGGATATTTCTCTCCCTCAAACTACTTGTCTTCAGACAAAGTACCTCAGTGATTTCTCATTTAGCACTTATAAAATTATTTACAATTTTTGCGTCTACAACTTATTAAACAATTCTTTCATATTCCAAAAAGGCATTTAACAGTCAGTGATCAGTGTAGAGATAAAAAAGATTTTAACAGTATGCTACATGATACAGAGTAGTTCAAATATTAATGCATTAGACGTAATAGTCCCTAAGATGCAAGATGGAGTAAATGTTCCTGGACCTTATGCTCGTACAGATGTGGAGTGAGTGTGAGTTCATCATTAAAATCTTTTTTTTTTTATAGGAGGGGAAAGAACAATGACTAAAAGAGCAGGATGAATATAAAATAAGACAGATTAGAAAAATTAGAAATGGACAAAGAAGCAAGAAAAAATATAAGTAAAGATTGATCATGATTATAAAGTTAGGTGAAAGGTGCGAAAGTAAGAAAAACAGTCAAAGGAAAGAGAAGTTTAAAAAAGGGAGTTAAGAAAAAATGAGATGAATGTGGTACTCAAAGAGACACTATCAAGGGTTATTTACCAAAGTTGAAAAGATTTTTAAAGGCCTATTGCTGGAAGAACAGTCTTTATTTGATTATGTCAGTATTGCCTATTTAAAAATACTCTTTTTGCCATGTAAGAAATAACTTTTTTATGCATTTTTTTATATCAAAAAGTTATTTTCGATCTTTAAAAATCCCAAAAATGCTTGATAAATAACCTAGATCTCACAAAGAAACAAGGTTTCGGACTAGAGAAAGAGATGTAGAATATCAGAAAGGCAGTGGTTAAAACTAAAGAGGGAAAGGAAAATGAAAAGATGTATGTGTATAATTATTAGTTTGTTTGTGTGTGCATGTGTTTGTAATTACAAAATTAGAAAGTCAGTCAAAACAACAGAAGAATGGTGAAAAAAGGAGAAAGAGTATAAAGTCTTGAAAGAATACATTAATAACAAATTAAGCTGTGCTAGGTACCAAGTGTACCTATAGTAACATAAGTAGCAGAACTTTTAGTAGGAGGATGTGCAAAGCAGCACCAGAACATTAGATTACTTTGTAATCCAAGGCAACCTCCCCCAGATCTGTGCAGAATAAATCCATTTCTAGTTGTTACATAAATATAAACTTTACTTACTGGAGCTGAATTTGCAGTGTTATTTTGTAATTAAACAAAATCTTACAGTAGTGTAAGCGTTACCTTTGCATGTCATATAAATCATTAGAAGCAAAGCTATTTGCAAGAATAATATATTTAAATGGGTAAATTGCTCTAAAAAATAGAAAGAAAAAAAAAACACAATGCACTTTGCAAAGAATCTTTGGAAATAATTTAACTCTCGTGACAGTGTTGACTGACAGCTTTAATAAATTCCTACATTTTAAGCAAAGTTACATTTCACATGCATTTGCTTTCCACTAAAGAGCAGAGTGGAACATCTATTGTCAAATGCATAAAATAACATTAGAAATGCAAACTTAATGTGGCCAATGGTAATGTATTATTTAAGACTTATGGGCCCGGATAAAGCCTTATTTTCTCCAAATTGAAATTTATAGTTTCATTTTAGAGCACTAACTTGAATATTGATGGAGTTTAGAGACAATGCTGTAAAATAGGAATGAAAAACAAAGCAACTACTTTGCACATAACAGCTATTATGGTAATGTATGGAAACTTAAATAGAAATTGGTCTTTTTACCTGGATTAATAGCACACTACATTCAATATATAAGCATAGATTTATGGAAATCTAACACACTTTGCATTGTGCTATCATACTGTCTGTTGCCTTCAAAGATTTCTCTGTTGACAGATTTTGTTTTGTTTTAAAATCTGGATTTCTCGGCAGACTTTGAGAGTTGAAGAGCTAAATAATTTAAATGTTGCTGTACCTCTAAAGTACCATCTTATGATTGATGGCTTTTATTTGGCTGTTTCCCTCTAAGGTGACATGTTTGTGTTGTATTGAAAGATCTCAGCACCAATAAATATATTTACTGCATCTATTTGCGCTATTTTGGAGAAATTTTGCAATATGGCATCACAATGTTATCACAATATAATGTCTTCAGAACAACTGTCATTTTCATTTATCACCGAGTTTGTTCCCCAGAGTGATGGCATAGACTTTGAAGTTTAAGGACCTTGATCAGGATTTCAGTTCTGAAATCTGTGCAGTTGAATGAATCTAAAAAAAAATAGAAATGAATAATAATAGTAATGAACAACAACCACATACAACTGATTTGAAACAGAACAAAAAATAATCTTTACATTATTACTATGTAATATGAAATATAACATTAAAGAGAATCTATCACCCCCTAAACAAAAGGTATATGAAATATAATATAATAAATAAATCTTTACTTTTAACTAGTACTGATTGGTCATACAAATAATGTTAAAGGATAACTAAAGTGCTCATTTGTCTAGGGGTGATTCTACTTGGGTGGCTTTTAAGATTTTAAATAGTTACTGTGGCTGTCATTTCTCAAGTGTTGCCTTATGTCCATAATTCATAGCTTGAACATTTTGCTTATATTTAAAACTGAGTCTCACTAAAGCAAAGACTACCCTATACTCAGGAGTGGTAATTCTTGTTCTGGATCTAGAACAATAAAACCTGGTTACTGTGCTTTTCACACTGTGCAGAAATGTACGTATTTCCTCAGGAATAGTTTTAATAACTGCTCTTTTGAGATAACTCTGGTTATATTTTTGAAAAATAATACTTAAAACCATTCCACAGATTACATTTACCTATCTACTAAAGTTTATTTTTAACAGATATATGGCATAAGGTTAATGTAAAAAATGATGTCTCAAAACAAAGACAGGTGTTGAAAGAAAAATAGTTATAGACATTTAAAAGGTGAAATTTATTAAAGTCGGAGAGACTCCTCTGGGTCTTTCCAACTTTACAAAGAGAAATCTCATTTTTCAGGATGGAGATTTTGGGACAATACACAATAGTTGTAATGAATAACTATGGGGGTTATTGACTAAAGTCCAAATTGTCTCAAAAAGGTCTGAATTCTCCATTTCCCAAACAAACTCTGTGATGTGGCAAATTCACCATCTAATGACAGTTGCACACTACACAATAGACAGCTACTGACTATGGGAATATTGTCATGGTCATGGATTTGCTATGGGAATCCTCTGTTTAATCAATAAGGAGTAGAAAATCAGGGCATGGCCACCTGAAGTGATGAGAATTCCCTTTGACAGACAAATTTTCACTTTAGTTAATAACCCCTGTAGGGAATCTCTCAAGTGCAGGAGCAGCATTTAGGAATTAACACACCACAAACAGCGAGTTTATTGCATATTCAAAGTTTGTTTCAGAAAAAAAGATGAACTTAAAACACAGCCTTTCTTTGGCTTAACAAAAGTAATCAAAAGTAACTTCAAAACACCACTTTCAGAGTAAAAAAGTCCTTTGTCAAAAAATACAGTGGGTAACTGAACCTCATACAGTTCTGGTTAACAAATAAAGAATACCTTCCTTTCTCCTGGGTTGTCTCCTTGGGGTTCAATGTGTTGTTCATCTCAGTTCTACAGCAGGGTCTTTAACCACCCATCCCTTTTACTTTCACAGGGATTTTTAGCATTAGCTACAGAAACCACTTCTCAGGTTTCCAACACCTACCACACCCAACTGGCTCTACCAGCTGCCTTTTAAACTAAGCTCTAACCTGCAGCTAGGGTGACCTATAAAACCTGGACTGACCTCCAGTGATATGTTCTCATTAATAGGGCAAAGTATCTCTCCTCAAACACTACACCCTCATCTCCCTCCCATATGTTTCTCAGTGTACAGTTAAATATCTGTTTCACTCAATCCTCTCTTCAAAAAATGCCTTCTTTCTTTCTATGACATCTCTTTGTGGTACTTTATTATTATAATATTTTCAAATTAATCTCGAAAATGATGTTTTGTCATTCTCTTACTGATTACTAATAGAAATGTGTGTAATATCCGTGATTAGTGCTTAAAACAGTTTATGTGATGTAATCAAATAAATAATCTCATCTGTCATGTAATTTTCTAAGTGATGTCATGAGAAAATAGTTTGATATGAGTTAAGGTTGCATACTACAGTAGCAACCCAATTTCCTCCATCTTGATGTGTAATACAAAGCCCCTGCTTTTCCCACATTCTTTCACTAAGTTTTCTAATATTCTGTAAATGTTAAAAGTAGCATGGTAACTTCATTTTAAAGACAGAACAGAATACATACAACACCTGCAAAAATAAATCCTTACCTTTCCTATCAATGTTCCCTCTCCCTTAACCATCATAAATTATTCTGACCACCTGCCACCATTGAAATCTTTTGATTACTTTTTTCAGTGCAAGGGTCACAGAGTTTAACTGTTACCATTTTGCTTTCTAAGATCTGCCTGCCTATACCTGATCCAGTCAAAGTAATTAATTGGATGTCAAGTTGTTGGACACCCAATACAGATAACAAGCACTACCATGCAAGTTTGATTAATTATATTGAAGAGAGTGATGAAATGTTACCTTAAGGACTGTAGAACTGATTCAGTATAGGTTAAGACTGTCATATGATAGTAAATCTTTAAATTATTCAAATGTATTATTTGATTTTCACATTAAAATGTAAACACAAAAACTCATGATGTCCCACCAAGCAGTGCAAACTTATTAAAAGCCTAAAATCAAACCTAGAAAACTTAGATAAGATTATTCCCCATCTTGTTAAAGAGGAATTAAAGTCTCCTAATAAATCATATTTGTTTATTTAAGCTACATTCCAGCAACATAATAAAACCATTGTTGCAATTTTAGTTCCAACCCCTGCAGAGAAATCTACCACCCAGGGCAAATTTTTCAAACAGAGCATGTGTGATAACGAGCACTGTGTGTACTGACTTGGCATTTAGAATGACAGGAGGAATAAAGAATAAATGCTCTTGTAAACCTTTCCTTGTTATGGAAGTATAGTATAGTGGTTAGGGTATATGTTTTGCATGTGGAAGGTTATTGGTTAAAATCACAATTTTTATTTATTTTTTTATCACTAAGTAAAGAAGTGCCTCTATTTTTAAATGATAAATGAAGGATTTAATAATCTAATAAAAGTAATTACAAAAAAAATTGGGATTTGAACCAACATATAGGCATCGGTTATGGGTCTTAGCAAAACCTTGGCAAACAGCAATGAAATGTTTAAAATCCTTTTTCATGGAAGGCCACCAAAAATAGTGGGAGAGAAATTAGGTTGATTTCCTAGTACCAGGATGACTCAAACTCCTGGAGGAATGCCCCTATTCTAACACATATTGCTGCAGTGCCTCAGGGACAGTTAATTCCAACACTGAAATGTTGTGGAGATAATTTTCTCACCAGGAATAAAAGGTTCAGGGTTAATTTCAGCCTCTTCAGAACAGATCTGCCTAGAAAGGGAATAAGCTTTACACATTCTTAGATCCAAGGTAAGATATAATGTAGTTAAATCTAGAAAAGAGCAGTGCTCATCAGGCTTGTCTAGTGAGAAGTCTCTTGTCTTTCTCGCTGTATTCAAGGTTTCAATGGTCGTTCAAAATGGTCACTGGGATCGAGGCTCCTTCCTGTAAATGTCACCATACTTTTAGGGCATTTTTGACTGTCAGTAATTCCTTGTAATCTATATCATAGTTCTTTTCCACAAAGGTTAAATTGCCGGAATAAAAGGATCAAGGATAAAGATTCCCTGAACTCTTACATAACAATTCCAATGTTAGAGGCAACAGTCTCAATTGCAAAAAAAGTTTGAAAGGATCAGGGTAGTGAAGAACTGGAGCTGAGACAAAAACTTCTGAAACCCCTGAGTAGATATAATAAATCCAAGGAATGGTACAGAGGTCACTTCACAGAGATATTTTGCAAACTTTATATAAAGCTGATTTTCCTATGTCTGGAGTACTGGTTTTATTTTTTCCTAATGAACTTCAGGAGGCTTAGAATAAACTAGGATGTCATCCAGATAAACTACAATGAACTTACCCTGAAGGTCTTTAAAGATATCATGTACAAAAATTTGAGAGACAGCAGGTGCATTACTAAGGCCAAAGGGCATCACTAGGAACTCATAGTGGCCAGATCTGGTATTGAATGCTGTCTTCCATTCATCAAAAATACGAATTTGAAACAGATTTTATGTTCATCTTAGGTACAGTTTTGTGAAGATGGTGGACCCATAAAGAAGATCAAAACATTCTGATATCAAAGGGAGAAAGTACCTATCCTTAATTATGATTTTGTTCAAGCTATGATAGTTAATGCTCGGTCTCAGAGAATTATCCTTTTTAGCTGCAAAGAACAACCCTGCTCCAGATGGAAATTGTGATTCTCAAATTAACCCTCATGCAAGGTACTCTTTAATATACCCATGCATGGCTTAAGATTTGGGTTCATATATTGGGTAGGTTTAACCTTATGGAAGTAAAGTGCCAGGAAAGAGTTAAATAGCACAATCATAGGGTTGATGCTGAGTTAATGTTTCTGTTTGTTTTTTTTACTGAAAACATGAAGGTAATTATTCACATTCAAATAATACATCTTGAAGTCAATTACAGCAAAAGCTAAAGGAAAAATCTGGAGAAGACAGGATTTCAAACATTCCTTGCTCCAATAGGAAATCTGACTAGTTCTCCAGTTAATGCCAGGGTTATGGAGAGATAGCCATTGGAATCCTAGCAGGATGGGGCCAAGCTGGTGAACAGATAATGTCAAACACTTGAATCTCTTTGTGCAAAATTCTCGCTGTCAGCTCCAAAGGTAGAGTCTGTTCTGAGATCATTCCAGTTGACAAGAGTCTTCCGTCTATTGCCTGAAGATGAGTAAGAACTTGTTTTCTCACTAGAGGAATTAAATGCTTAACAGCAAATTCCTTGTCCAAAAATTTTTCCAGCAGCCCTTGAGTAAATGAAAGCCTGAGCACTGAAAAGATTATTCTTCCAAAAGATTTTCACAGGAACAAGAAGCCAATGAAAATGTAGACTTGGGGGTACAGAAAGAATTTCCTGAATTGTTTTACAGTGGTTATCCTTTCCATTTTTACTGTGATTTTGTTTACATTCCCCAGATGCTCTGGCTTGCACACACCCCAAGGGAACATGGAACAACTAATTTTGTTTTTCAGCTTGTCTCTCAGAAATTCAGCAATCAATTTGAATCACCAGACATACCAGATCATCAATCCTGGAGTTTCTACTCAAGATAGTTCATCATTAATTTCATCAAACAGCCCCAACCAAAAATAGAATTTCTGAGCATAACCATTCCAATATATGTCTTTCACCCACCTGTGTAGATCCTATGATGTTCAGAAATACATTAATTGTAACAGCAAAAACATAGTGTATTTAATAAACTGCATAGTATGTAAAAAACAGAATGTAGGGAGCACCACACATTCCTTAAAGGAAAGAATACGGGAACATGTATACGATATAAATAAAAAAAGATCCACTAATGTGGCTAGGCATTTTATCATGCATGAAGGTGGCTCTAATAATTTGTTGGTGCAGGGTATGGAGAGAGTCAACTTAGGCACTAGAGGAGGTGACATTGTCAAACTATTGAATAGACGAGAGGCATTTTGGATATTCCATTTGCATACATGATAACCAGAAGGCTTGAATTGTGGGACTTGCAGTACTTTGTGGATTAATTAATACACAGTACTGCGAATTCTATTTATTAGAACCACTGTACAAGGAATAACTAGCAGTTAGTAACCTATGGACCTTAGCACCATAATGACTTTGGAATTGACTAGATATGACTTACTGAGACATTAAACTTGATTTGTAACAGTTGCTATATAATATCATTGGTATTGGGTTATATTGATATTTCCTATTTCCTTATTAGAAATGAATATCATAATGTATATAGTAGAAGAAATGTATTGGAATCAACTCGGTTTGTGGGAAGGTGCAACATAAACTTTTATAAATGATGGATTTTTATCTAGAATAAAATGATGTGATCCTACTTTATTATTATTACGTGAAGTTGTATAACAAGGTATGACACTGTGACTTAATACTAATGTACTAAATAACCTAATATGCCATGTATTATATCTATGGTCAACTTAAAGGCTCTTAAAGGCAATGGGGGACTACCAGCCAGTGCATTGCAAGATATATAAGAATGCACTAACATATTACTCATGAATTATAGAGATTTAACAATTGTTAATAAGATGAATATTGACTATTGAAAAGTATGATATATGTTTATATCTACTTTTCAATTAATTATTAAGTAAATCAAGGGTTAATTTTGCACATTGTTTGCATTGGCTGGTAACACCCCCTATTAGTTTTCTTTGCTTGTATTTAAAGAGCATATGAGTTTGAGCACCATGACTACTATGATTAAGCGCTTTTGCGTGAAAAGCGTTAGTGCGGTACATTTTATTTATATGTAATTGATTTTATGAAAGATTAATAAAGAAGGCTTTTAACCTATTTGGAGTGCCGGTGGATAACAATTTTTTGCTTGCAAGTTCCTGCTTGGGTGTTGGAGTCCGCCATAATTCCTTCAGAGCACACAATGGAAGCCACAGGGTGTGAGTAAAAGAAAAATTTATTCCACTAAAGGGATAGAGCCATTCATGTTTGTATTTAACACGAACTGCAGAACTAAACTGGAAACAAGATTTACTGGAACTGCTGAACTGTATCCAAGACAGGTAACTCTGGAATCTGGATCCACCAAAGCAACAGGACCAGGAACACAGCAGGGAACTGGAAACCAGGGATCACTGCAGGACTGCAATAGGAATTCCAGAAGCACAAGAAGATAATTAGTTGCAAATGAATACAGCTCAAGTGATTTCAGTTCAAAGCCACAAGCAGGACTATACAGAAGTGTAACTCCTTGCTCAAGCAAGGTCAGAGTAAAACTGGCAGCTTTATATACCTTTGCTGAGATTGGCTGAAACTCAGACTCTCTGATAGACAAACTGATTGGCTGAATTCAAACCCAACAGTACAGATGAGAATATAATTCCTCTAGAGGTGAACCCTGTGCAACCAAGGAGTCCCAGGTTCAAGACCCATAACTGGCACCTTACACAACAAACTTTCATATAAAAAATATACCACTTAACCACTATGCTATACTTCCACAACAAGAAATTGCATTTACAAAAGTAATTATTTTTAGTTTTACAAGCTTCTTCTCCTTTAATGGACCATGTGAAAATCCCCAACCAATCAACAGCCATGAGATACTAGCACCAGCACTTTAATAGGATAGCACTACAGCTGAAAAGTACTGATTTGCCAATTCAGAACCATAATATATATATGGTTAGGGGACCTTAGTTCTCCTTTAATGATTTATATATTATGATTAAAAACAAATACATCTAAAATGTAACATGTTAATTCATCACAAATCAAGTTTTTTTTAAACCCAAGTGAAACTGGTTAAAAAGGAACTAAAGTTACCTATACACAAATACATATACAATATAAGTACAGTAGTACACCTATCTGCCTCCTAAATGGTGTATTAAAAATTCCAAAATCACTCTGTAGTCTCTATACCCTCCCACTGAAGTTTGTACAGGAATGCACACTGATGGCAGCCATTTTGAATACATTAAGCATGCTAATCCTGACCTGTGACATCACTGCAGAAGTTCTGGCAGGAATCTACAGGATATCAGCTTCACACTGCCTGTAATTGCTACACTCTGCCAGTAGTTTCACTTTCATATGTGGTAAAAGGCTTATGGCAGCATGCAAATGAGAAAAACGTTTTTTGTTATCATTTTCTAAATACCGTATTTGTAGGGGCAGCACAGTGTGGGAAGGGGCTTGTCAGGCCAGCACAGTGTGGGAAAGGGCTTGTAGGGGCAGCACAGTGTGGTAAAGGGCTTGTAGGGGCAACACAGTGTGGAAGGGGCTTGTGGGGGAAGCACA
>WMED01005064.1:0-19965 GCA_019650415.1 Pipa parva
TCCCTGGATCAAGATCCCACCTTCAGTTATCTATTACCCATAACTTATAATGTTCTTGCATTGAAGGATTAGAATAATTCAATGGACCAAGATCCCATCTTCCGTTATCTAGTACCCATAGCTTGAAATGTCCTTATTGGTTTGAATGCTTTCCTCTGAATGGTTGTTCATTGCACAAGTTGTACACTAGACAGCATCGTTAAGCATGGAACACATTACAGGGGTAATTCAGGAACGATCGAACTTACCTTGCGATGCTTCTCATCACTTGGCCGAGTCGGGCACGCGCTCCCTGGTCTCTTGCAAGCGGAGATCAGTGAACACTTTAAAGGTACTTCGCCTCGCCTCGCCAAAGTACCTTTCAAGCGTTCGCTGATCTCCGCTTGCAGGAGACCAGGGAGCGCATACCCGACTCGGCAAAGTGGTGAGAAGCATCGCAAGGAAAAGAAAAGCGCACACTCGCTTTTTAAAGGAGAACTAAAGCAAAAATTAAAAAATTAGTGTTGAAATACTTACCTTATACAGAGCCAATTGATTACAGTCACAGCATGAGCTGTGCCCAAATTCCCCCATCCTTCTCATTTTCCTATAAATGTCCCATCCAACACAAAAGAGGCGCCATTGCTCTCAATATAATTCACCACTTATATTTGCTGAACCCATTGATTCAAACTGAATATATTTTTCACCTGAAAAATATATCAGAGAGTGGGTAAGGCAGCTGACACATCTATACAAAGGTCATGGCTACAGCTGTTCTGTTCTATTAAAAAACCTGAACCTAATCTGTCCTAAACAGGCATTTGGTATCATGAATTTTGGGGCTCACCAAACTTCTCTTCCTGCCTATTGAGAAACTGTCTTTAATGGTTGCCTTGAAATGATGTAATTTTTATATTTGCTAAAAACTCTCCTTATTTCAATTTTCCAAACCTTCCTGCTTCTCTAGAACTGTTCACTGGTCATCCTTAAAAAAATTCCTGCCCATCAGCAAGCCGTAGCCCTACATCTTAAACCGGTCATATACATATGCAGAGCTAAAATGATGAAATAGCAGTATGGTATAATTGCAGAGATGCATTCAAAATGGACTTGTGAAATTCATTACTAACATTAGGGGGTTATTCACACAATAGTAGGATGAGAAGAGAAGTCATGCGGAATGAGAACTCCTCCAGTGAAGGGCAGTGATGTCAGTCTCAGCATATCCCACTCACTGTATATCAGTGAAAAATATTTATTTTTATATGTCACCTTGTGCCTAGTTCATATTTAATAGTCGACTAATTCAGTCGCCATTGGTAGTTTTGAAGGAATTATTGCCTTATGCAGCACTGGAGCCCTGCCATCAACCACTCAATTCTCCATTCTTTTGTGGCGAAGGCAAACAGGTGAATTTGGAGAAGTACACCCTGCAGAATTCACCCCTTCAACAGACTCCATTGCACGCTGAATAACCTAATTACCTGTGCACGCGCATGCAAAATGATGCGAAGAGCATCCAATCCTCGACTGGAGTAAGCATCAGAATTGGTCAGGAATTCATCATATTGCAGAGATTGTTGAATAAGCGGAGTTGGAGACGTCACGAATGGACAAGAATACGCGACTGTTCAGATTTTGATGAATAAACCCCTTGGCTTCTATTGGAGTTGTTGAAGTCCATTTAGGTTTCTTAAAAAAAAAAAAGTAGATATTTATTCTAATGTACTCATTGTAAGGGGTAAAATTATTTCTTAATATTAATACGACTATTATTGTATTATTTATCATTATATTAATAAAGTGCTAAGAAATTCCGCTACTATGCATAATGGCAGGTCTTTATATCTACCTTAACTCTTGCTCAAATTGTTTCATGCCTTTCTTTAAAAGTCTCAAGTCGTAGTTTGCTATACACTTTGGCAAACGCTTGTGACCTGACTTTACCTCACTTGATAAAAAAGAATACATAACTGACAAGCGATGGCTAACTTTTTCCTTATTTTTCTAGAATGTTCCATTTAAATATGATTCAACGGTGTCCATAGAGTGACACACGATGTCTATCCCCCGCTCGCACTTCTTGCTTTCTGTGTCCCCTGTTTTCTCTTTAACTTCTTTTGTGTTATTTCAAAAAACAAGAATTGATTTTATTTCCTTTTATACTTCCTTTCATTTTTTTTCCAATTGTGATACCCCAGGGAGTCACTGCACAGACTAACGAAACAGAATTCTGTAGCCTCCTCTTTCCCAAACATGTCACCAGCTGAAGTCTCTGACCTATGCGTTGAGGTCCATTCTACACCAACTTCTCGTTTTTTTTTTGTTTTGTTTTTTTTTTCTTTAGCTCAGATAGGGTTGGAGAGTGACAGGCTTCAATAATTATTTACATTTCTGTTCCTTAGAGAAAAGATTGGAGAATCTGACTTTGCTGAACTTGTCTAAGACTGCCAGGTTGTTTTTTCCTAACACTGACATGATGAATTTACTAAACCTTAGGTAATAATCACCACATTCAATTTTTTGCTTTTTTTTTTTTTAAATCAAAGTTGTCCTAAATATATTTAATGAAAAATCAGTCACAGGGATAATTTATAACCTGAAATCTACTAAAAGAATATTAATTACTACTAAGGAACATTACATAAAAGCACAAGCTAGCAAGCTGTGTACCTTTATAATAGTACTAAAGCTTAAAGGTAAAATTTAACCTGTATAAATATAGAGAAATATAGACCACACAAGAGCAATCCAATACATGCCGCTGAGAAAATAAGGGAGGAAATGGGTATAGTTAGTGGGTTTTTTTTAAGATCCTGTTCTCACTGCCTGCAACTCCCATGATCCTCCAATGGAGTTATTCATAATACCAGAGCATTTTTATATACTTATCTTTTACTCCTAACTATCTCAGGAGGCAGGCTCTAAATTACAAATGGATAATGCACAATCAACCCCCCACATGTAAGGAACACTCTAAAAAATATAGTTACAAGGCCACAAACAACAGTTCATACAATCTACAGTGATAATTCACCCACTACTAACAATTTTTGTTTTATAATATTTCTTCACATTTCGTTATTTTTGCTTTCAGGGTCGTTCACGTCTCTTATCACCCAAAACATGCAGTAGGAGGCCTCTGTAGACACTGGTCTACTATCACTATTCAGTGTGGTAAAAGTTCCCTCTAAATCACTAGCACTGCCTCTGAGGTGAGTTATAAAGTTTCAATATCTAACTCAGGCATCTCCCCTTGGATTCGGCCTTTGAAATAATGAGAACTGTGTAACACAGATAAATGACCAGACATTGTCATCTGTGGAAGCCTAGGAAAGGTGCAGAAATGGGCATTCAGAAAAGAGAGGAACAAAAACATTAACGTAAAACTGCTCTTATAACCTGTCTGAGGGATATTAAATCCTGCCAAGAAACCCATGGGCCATAGAACTTGCATGTATAATTAAATATATGACATAAATCATGGGCATGAACATCACATCTACAGATACCAACTTCTTTACATCAAAAGGTGAGAGCCCCATTGACACTATTTTAAGCATAATGTACAATTCAAACACTCTGATTGGGTTATCTGCATCAGTGGACAACAATATTCCTCTGTCAGAGTTTGATTTCAGGATGGATATTTGCATTCTGTCTTTCTGCATCTATAGTTTGATGTCACCCAGTTTCTGCAGTCATCTCCCCCAATCCCCTCTTGGGAACTTATTAAATTTCAGGCATTGTAAATGTTGTAAGTCAAAGTATCAGCCGCAATGACAGCTGTCCCATGAAATGTCAACTTGTGTTTCATTTAATGCTAGCTCATATCCCTCAAATATTCAAGCACTGGTCAAGCAAATCACAAAACCACAAGAGATTAAGGCAGAGTAACATGAAAAAGAAAAAAGTGTAAAGCAGTCATGTTGATTGTCAAGGGAGAAATGTTGTTTGTGTGACTTCTCACCTTTAACTCACCACCTCTGCCCCTAGAGGTAGAATCTGAAGTTAGCAACACTCATCTTCAATCTGTTCCAAAACCTCCTTTCATTTTTTTTTTTTACTGTTACTTCATGTTTCCCAGTATACATTTGTTCTTGTCTTGCTTCTTCAATTGAGGTTGACCGTTGCATTAATAACTATGCTGCAGCCTTCTACAATGCTGGCTTGTTATTTAGTGAGAAAAATGGCTGCAGAAGAAAGAATGAAAAGTAAAGGCCAAATGTGATCTTAATTTGCAGCAACTCTGTCCAAACAGTTTGTTTTTATATATATATATATATTTTGCAGCGTGTAAAAGGCTGCTCACTTCTAAAAGAATATAGTATTTATGGAGCTGTTATGCGCTCTAAATGTCTTGTATCAGAAATATAGAAGCAGCCATTGTTGTTGCCTATTTTTTATTACGTACGGATAATTATTACACTTAAGACTGAGTTGCAGTTCATTTTTAGTTAAAAGATATGATATCATTAAATTTCATTGGTCTTACTATAATGTTAAATGACTGCCATACATCAGTGCTTTCAATCATATTACTAGCTGTATAAATAAAATCTTCTGATAACATATATATATACCTTATGGGTTAATCAAAAATGCCAAGTGTATTGGTAGTAAGGGTACTGCACGCAGGAGACAATATATTATGTTCAATAATAAAAAATTGTGTATTAAAATAACATTTTTAATTTAAAATATGATATTAACCTTTCAACGGATTACAACTGTCTCCAAAGTCTATGATTTACATAGTAGGGTATCGTACACAATAAACTGTTAATGAAAAAATTGCTGCTAATCAGTCAGGTAGTTTATTGCTAGATACATCATAACATCTTAAAAAGCACAGATAATCATGAAGATTAAATAATACAAAACTAACTCCATGCTGATCCTGAACAAGACTAAAATCTCAAGCAGTGGAACTCCCTGTGCCATATTTTGTCTGCCTGCTGAATTTAATGATGTCCTATCTGGTCCACTTAACAGACTCTTTTTATGGAGCAGGGAATTGCCAAAAGCATTTAGCTAAGACTGTAGTAATAAAAGCAACTCCCTGCTTCTTTTCTGCCCCAATGCCAAACTTGAATCAAAAGTTGGGTTGGGCAGAGCTAAATGATGATTGACATTATAGATCCTCCAATCAGATCCCTGCTAGATCATAATTTAAGGGATCTGATTGGATAAACTTTTATGTCAGTCATCCTTTTAGCCCCTGCCCAACCTGACGAGATTCAAGTTGGGCATAGAAGCAGACCCTGACAGGTCCACTTTAACTACATTCTAACTTAAGTGACTGGTAACTTTCACTTTGGATGTTATAAATGTACTTTCAGTTATGTAGTTTGCAAATGGTTGGTATAGATTTCCCTCAATGTAAAGATTTATGCAGGGATATCTTTATATAAGTCTTTGAATTGCATTATATTTATTTAGCAGCACACTCTTTAAGGATATACTAATTCCTGAAACAAATATTATACATTACTTGCAACATATATACATACTATAAGTTGGGGGAGTTCTTGCCCTGGTATCCTGATTGCTGCACCCTTTACTTTATCTGATTATATCTGCTTTTGATTCAGTTAATAGTGTACTCACATCTATCATTTTGTCTTTTGTTAAAAAACACACCAAAAATCCACCAAGCCAGCAGCCAGATCATCATTACAGAGGTATATTATTCGAAAAGTGAACTATTAGTATAATATTAAATGATTCTGGTAAGCATTTACTTGCAAATTCATGTAATAATCTCAGATAACCTATTTTTTCTACAGAAGAGCTTCAGGCCATTAAAAAAAAGAAATACTAAAAAAAAAATCACTCATCATCACCTTCCTAATGAGGAAATACCTAAATGCATTCAAACATACAACATGAAATAAAACAAGTATAAAGTTGGTAAGTATACATCTCCAGAATTATAAATACACAGAGACACTTATCCACTGTAGAATATCCCACAAGCTCTCATGGGAACACAACAACTCTCCTCTTTTAAACAGATCTAATTTGGACTTTGTTGCCCTCATAGGAGTGACAAACTAAGTTGTTAGAGAGACTTAAGGCAATGCTCTAAGGGAGAGATAGAAATGAAACACTCCAGGAGTAAAGGAAAAGGCTTGTACATGTTATCAAGTAAAACTCAACCACAAAATTTAGAGCGTTGAATAAGCTTTCATTTGATTACAGCCCATAAGTTTCGGATGTGATTAAAAATGTCTGTCCCTCATCAGTAAAGGGTAAGTATTAATAGTTAAATATGTGCTGCACAATAATGCAGTCTTCCACATCAGTATTCATTTAGGCCAGGGTGACCATCAGAGCTGACAACAGTCCCTGTGAAATATATGGAAATTAGCATATCCAGAAACGGATACACCTGCACATTTTACATTGTAATATTGTCAGAAAGACAGAAGACCATCAAATTTAAATTGAAAAAAATTACACCGTGTTGACCCAGAGCAATACTACAAATCAGCAGCTAATTCACTATTGCAGAGGAATAATATTCTTTCCTGACTCAGCACTTGGCTGTGAAATTATTCCACTGAGCAATCACCTACATCTAAATTAATTGAATAATCTAAAAAAAAAAATCATTTTCTTTGGGCAGAAAATCTTCAAGCCATTTTAAAACAAACAAAAAGATGAATAATTCATCATCTCCTTCCTAATGAGGAAATTGTACAGCTTTGGTAGTTTGCTAAGTGCTTCCCAAAACATTTGCACTAATTTAAAAAAAAAAATGAGAATAGAAACTTCCTTCCTTTTCCCATTTGCAAATTAATATCTCCGGAAGGTTAGCTCTATGAATTAAACTCCACCCACCGGGCTTTGAAAGTATCACACAAGTTCTCCCTGGTAAACAGCACCTGTTTCACACTATCTTGTCCTCATCAGTAGAGGGTAGATAAGTCTAAACAGTGTGCAATTTTCTGTAGAAGTGGATTACAATAGTCAAGTGTTCATTTAAGTCAGGAGTTGGTTAGGAGTTATTGTTACTTATTTTTACTAGAGATCTCAGATTTTTCTGATCTTCAACAGTACAAAATGTAGCTCCTTCTATATCGATATTAATATCGCTGATCTTTCCGAGGCGGACTTAGAAAAAAATGTTCTAAACCATCACCATTGGGAATAATGGGTTTTTTTTGCCACCTTCAACCAGGCAAACACTTTTCAGTGATAAAAAAGGTCAGATGTGTTAGGATTTGTCCGAATTCACCTAGGAGAAGGAGGTAGCAACCAAAATGTCCGTAAAGGCACCCAAACACTAAGGCGCGGAGTCTAAGGAACCCCCGGTATTCGCCTAGAGCCCCCACAAGGAGGTTAGGACTTAGCTGTGGAGGGAACCCAGGTCGCGGCCCCTAGGACTGAGTACCTGAACAGGACCTCGGAGTTCTTCCCGAGATGGACCAAACAGGCAGGGAGACCAGGCAAGCGAGACTGGAACAAAGGCTGTAGCCCGGCAGGGTTCAATGGCTGAAGCAAGGTAGGAGTACTGTGACTGTAGCAGGGCAGGAATACTGTGACTGTAGCAGGGCAGGAATACTGTGACTGTAGCAGAGCAGGAATACTGTGACTGTAGCAGGGCAGGAATGCTGTGACTGTGGCAAGGCAGGAATACTGTGACTGTAGCAAGGCAGGGACAAACATAAACAGGGACAGGCATAGACAAGGTAGGGAATACCTATAATCAGGCGCCGGACCTCTCTGACAGGCTCCCTTATATAAAGCCAAAAAAGAAGAAAAGAGAACTCACTTATACGGTGCACACAATTATTCAATTTTTATTATTACACAAAAAAATATAATAGCAACAAGTGGACAGATATGCAAAAAAACTTTAAAAACAATTAAAAGATGTAGATGTTCGGAAAGCCTGTCTTAAACTGCCAATATGTTAACCTTATAATCAGTATGTTCAAATAAATGTTGAAACATAGCAATAAATAAATAAATATAACTGCACTACATTACCGTCCCACTCTTAGTCTCAGTCAGATCAAAAAAGGAAGCACTGCATCGTTAGTATTCCATGGCATTACTAAGGATGCGAACAAATATGGAGCCCATGTGTAGTCACAGCTGGGTTTGGGGATGAGGCGTTGTGCAGTAGCAGGCTTAGCGAATATCGGACGCGTTTCATCCTACCTACAGGACTTCATCCAGCGATAATACACTCTGCGCACGGTTGCAACCTTTTATACCCTAAATGACGTCATTTACGTTTTGACGCACTGACGTCATCGCGTACAATACGCGATGGCGTCAGAACGTTTTAGACAGAGGAGATAATCAGCTGCCGAGCAGACCATGCGCTGTGCTAAATAGGAATGGCAGATTAGTACACAGACGCTGACATTAATATATACAGTCAGCAGAAGGATTGTAGCGTTTTGGCAAGAGCACTGAATTACCCTAATTAGGAACCAGGGTATATAATGATAAGGTAAATTACACACATATAATTAATCAATAAAGTTAGAGAAAAAAAAAAAAAAGAAAAAAAGTCCTTGTTATTTAAAATGCTGTCATCAATTCAAGAGCGTTCAAAGTTCCTTTAGATTTTCTCCACAGGCAAAGGACTCCATCCGTATATTCATAATTTTCTTCATTACAAGCCATACAGTAGTCATATTTCAAAGTGTCCAATGATATGTAAATGATGAAATGACTGGAAATATAACTAAAAGGTGAAAATATGAAAAAATGAAGAAATGAGAAAATAAAAATACAAACAAAAAATGGAACGAAAAAAACATGGATGTATAAAGTGAAGATGATGATTCAGCAAAAAAATATATATAATCCAGGAGGAGCAAGGGTGTTAAGATTATAAATAGCCAGGGAGCTTATATAGCCAGGGAGCCTGTCAGATGATCGCGCCTTAGCGTTTCAAAAACCGCGCCGCCGCGACGTGCGCACTATGACGTCAGTGCACATGCGCAGCGGCCGCAACCCGGAAGACCTGCGGCACCGCGATGCCCGACGCTGGAGCGGACAGAGCGGGTAAGTATTGATCCTTACAAGAGGGTGCTTAATAAATATCAATGTCTGCGATGTTGATATTTTAAACCTAATTAAAGGCATATTGGTAAACCAGGAGAAAGTTCTAACCCTAACCCCTTAATGTAATGTTCAATTAGGTTATTTCATTTATTGTTTATTTCAAATTAGAATCAACATGGATTGGCATTAGATCAGTAGGGGGCTTCTTAAATAAGATATATTGATATACCAGGAGAAAATATTTTAAATTTTTATAAATATTTCCCCCTAATGTAATGTTCCCATGGAAATAGTTGAACCCTGTTATACGGCCACCTTTCCAGAGATATGCTTTGTTTTATGACGCTTATGAACAAAAGATAGTTCATAGCCAGAATGAAATTTCTCTAGTAAATGTATTACACAAAAGGGCTTATTTAAATAATGCTGACAAACTGACCTTGTAGGTAGGAATTGATACCTAGTGAAATATTCTAATTACTCTATCCAGAAGAAAATGTCTCCAAACTTATGTTTAACATTGCAAGTTCAACATTCCACTCCTGGGCTTTAGGGTATCACACCATGTCTAGTATGCTTTGGATTTTCTTATCCTCATCAGTAAGGTTCAGGCAAAATACTTTAGCAAGTTCTTGCTGGGGCAATAGAAGTGGCTTTCACAAAAGTGCTCGTTTACAGCATGCAGACAAAAGGAGTTGGTATGTAGACAATGCAAGGCTCCAATATATAGTATAACATCATCATTTTTACTGTAGACGTTAGTGGTAATTATTTTAGCTTTACATAAAGTTTCCCTAATGCTTTTATCCTGTATTTAGTGTTTAATATAGTCTTAGCCCATGTTACTTATTCTTCTAGTGCCTTTTAGCTCATTTTCCACTTTCTTAACAATCACCTTTCATTCTGTCTCCAATGGTTTAATAAAATATGCATTGATTTTTCCATTTCTAAATTACTTTTGTTTTGTTTTTAACCTGCTCACTATTAACTTTAATAAAGTAATTCTTGTATTTTTTTATAACGCAATACATTACAATTATATTATAATATGATATATAAAATTCTGCCCATGAAAGATAATTCTTCACGATAAATATAACCTTATATTTCTGTAGTTGCTGGGGTGCAGCAGGTGGAAATCCCTGGTACTATTGAAATTCTTTCCAGTTGTTTATGTTCATTTAGAATTCTTGGTTCGTCTTACCATGACTCTGTACCTCTACATTATTCTGCACTTCAAGAGAGAACAATTATTTTGTATTTTTTTTAAATAAATTGGCAAATTAATTAAATGCATTTTGTTTTCAGTCTATACCCCAAGAGCAATTCATTTGTTAGTGGACAGTCTCCTAAAGCATTACATTGATGTGACCTTAGTGTATTTAAATTAATCAAGCATTTTACTCAAGTTTATGTGCTGCCTAAAAAAAGACCATCTGAATTGCTTTTACTCCTGGTGGTACTTGATGAAGTATAACTGTCTGTCCTATGTGGAATTTAGAAGTTTGCATCAGTTGAATCTGTGCTCAACCACATCAAGACTTTAAGGCTGACACTTCAGACCCATTAATTTGATTATTCTGTGTGGAATCAGATGACAACACAGATGTATTTTAAAATGGTGCCTGTTTTAATAACATATATGGTGTACACTTATTGGTATTGTATTAAACGCCATAGAAATCAACAGTTCTTTCATAGTCTGGTTTATAACTAGAGATATTTTGAGTGGGGTTTATTCACTAAAGTCTGAATTGTTGTGTACAGGTGCGAATTAAAGATAAAGACAGTCGCAATAGGCTGCTACTGTCGCAGTCGTGTCTTTATAATGAGAATATTGTCGTAGTGGTGACTTTATTATGGGAAAATTTTCGCAATCTTAACTTTAAAAAATTATCACAACTTTACAATTGGGAAATTGTCGCAGATTTGCTATGGGAATCCGCTGTTTGTGAATTCAACAGCCGAATTCGCACCTTAATGAATAACCCCCACTGTATTCAATTGACAAAACAAGAATGAAAGAATTTTTAAAAAATTATCTCTTTTACATCTGTGTACAAACTGACAAAGGGGCACACCTGTATTTATAAAAGTGTGACTTGTAACATAGATGCATGATTTCAGAAAGTTAGATATACTTTGTATATTCAGGAAGGATCTTTTTTTTATAACGCAATTCATTACAATTATATTATAATATAAAATATAAAATTCTGCCCATGAAAGATTATTCTCACTGTAAATATAACCTTATATTTCTGTAGTTGCTGGGGTGTAGCAGGTGGAAATCCCTAGTACCAATGAAATTCTTTCCAGTTGTTTAAATGTTAACTTAACATTTTTGGTTCGTCTCACCATGACTCTGTACCTCTGCATTATTCTGCACTTCAAGTGAGAACAATTATTTCGTCTTTTTTAAAATAAATTCTAAAATTAATTAAATGCATTTTGTTTTCAGTCTATACCCTAAGAGCAATTAATTTGTTAGTGGACAGTCTTCTAAAGATTGTAAGCTCTATGGGGCAGGGACCTCTAGCGTCTTGTCTAGCGTTATGGCCTGGCACTTATAGTGATGTATTTTCTTGATTATACACTTGTATTTTATTACCCTTGTCTGTATTACTACTGATTGTACAGCGCTGTGTAACCTTATGGCACTTTATAAATAAAAATATACATACATACATTTATGGCAAATTATCACGCACTTCATAACGTTACAATGCTCACACATTTATGCTTCACTTCTTATCTGTTTGCTGCAAATTTGTGGACAATTAGGGTACATTAGTTAAAGTAACATTTCGTCGAGATGCACTAGTGTGAATATACATCATTGGCTTCACCAAATAAAGTATCGAGCTAGGGAACTTATGGTTTTTGGTTTTCTGGCAACATTTTACTCAAAGGCTTAAAAAATATTGTGATTCAGTGCTAACATGAGATAGAAATTGTTAGCTATGGAAATAATTGTAAGGCAAATTGCCACTATAAGATAATTATGGTGTCATTCCTTCCATGTGAAGATGACATTGCTTTGCTTTAAAACATCTATTAATATGCAGTGAAATACACCCCCACTACTATTTACCTGACACTCAATAATTACTATTCACCCCTTTGTAGCAACAGTATGCTAAATGGTAAAAATGAACTATTGCACATGCACAGTGGGAATATTAACATGAATTGTCCAAAATGTATTTGGCCTTAAAATACACAATTAGAACAAAATGTACAAAATCAATTTTTTTTAGTACGATATCTTCTTCACTCGGGGGGTGGTGGACTAAGGTGAATGTTTTAGATTCATTTTCTTTTTTGACTAACCTGCAAACAGGCGAAGATTCAGTATTCCGTTGGTAGAGTGTGACTTGCTTATTCACTGGTGTCAAAAACATTGTAAATGTAATGAAGAGATTGTGGATTTTTAGGTTCCCATAAATGTTTTAATATAGTAAACAACTCATCAACTGAGAAACACTAAGCTATGCGGAAGTAATAGAGTAATGCCAGATATTCTGCTTAAAGCCATCTCTTAGTTTATGTTAGATTGCTCTGCAGTTTAGATTGCATTGATATTATTTTTACAATGTCTAATTATTGTAACATTATTGAAACATGATTTGATGACTACACATCAACTAATTATATTGTTAAATAATGTAAGGTCTTTTAATATGTTTTTCCCTTTAAATGAAAGTTGAAAGGGTCCCTAGAAATTCAATGTATAATGTGCGTTTGTATTTAAACACTATAAGAATCAAAGTCATTTGAACCAGCATTAGACAAGAATTGTTTGCTTCATTTTATCCTTATGAAAGTAAGACATGCAGATATTTCCATTCCTGCCAGTGTGACAATCTGTGATGCTTGATCTTTTCAAAAAGCTCGCCCTATCCTGCATAGTAGAGGCTGAGGGATTTAAAAGTCAAATCAAAGACACCAGTGCTCCTAGCCACACTCAACAGCTCACACTCAGGAGGTTATTCACTATAGTCTGAATTGTTGCATATAGTGGTGAATCCGCCAGCTAAATACAGTCGCCATAGACTGCAACTGTCGCAGTCGCATCTTTATAATGAGAATATTGTCGTGGTCGTGACTTTACTATGGAAAATTTTCACAGTCGCAACTTTAAATATTGTTGCGGATTTACTATGGGAATCTGCCGTTTGAGAATTCGACAGTCTAATTCGCAGCTTAGTGAATGATCCCTCAGTTTGCTCAAACCTGCAAACAGTTCACTCACAACCTTATTGATACACCCATTTGTCACTCCAAGATAATGCTTAGGTAAAGATACTCTCAGTATTTTGTGATAGAAATAAGCGCCATACATGTTCCTCACCTAATGCCAATCCATGTTCTTTCTTATTGAACATTACAGTAAGGGAGATAATTATAGAAATAAAAAAAAAGTTTTCTCCTTGTATATATCGATATACCTTTAATTAGTTTGAACATATTAATATCACAGATATTGATATTTATTAAGCAGCCACTGACCTTTTTTATCGATGAAAAGTGTTTGCCTGGTTGAGGGTGGCGAAAACCCATTAATTCCTATGGAGATGGTTTAATAAAATTTTTTCGAAGTCCTCATTGAAAAGAACAGCGATATCCATGGAAAACAATCTCCATTGAAAGTAATGGAAAGTGTAGCTGCATTAACGCATCAATATGTATTGATCTTTTTAAAAATCGTTACATTTTATTAGGCATTAAATACATTGAGGAAAACTGAAAATGTGTTGAAAGGAAAAATAAGCGATAACAAGGCAAAAAAAAAAAACCCAGTGAAATGGAGTCAATTGCGGCAAATAGGTTGAAAGGACCATTTTAAATGTCCCCCTTCGAGAGGTTTCTATGGCATCTTACATTCTCTCCATGATAGAAACAAAATTATATGGTTTGAGTTTCTCCATGGGGTATTTGACAACCCTTTTATAACTGTTTAATATGGGTTGTCTTTCATCTGCTAAATGCCTGAGATGTCATCCATCTAAAATTACTTTTTTGATGTCATATATGGCCGTGTCCATTTATCCAACAATACCGGTCAGAATCACTTTATACCGTTTTCATGCATCAAAAGTTACCATTTTCAGACTGTGCTTTAGTCCTATTTTCTTGTGCTTTTTTTGATAAGCTTAAACATTCACAGTTGTACATAAAGTATATGTTATTATCGGGGATCCAAATGTTGTAAAACCTTTACTTTACCATTTACTTGCTGCAGAAAGAAATGTTCCTAAGAAGATACAGTTAGAGATCTAGATGGAGAATTACAATGAGGACCATTACTTCTGTTTTTCTTTTTTATATTACCTTCTATGGTGAAACCTGGGATGGAGACATTTCCTTTGAATTAGATTAATAAGAAACCAGCAAAAATTGATTTTGCTCATTAAAGCCACTGCAGTCAGTGTAGGCTAAGGGTAGAGGATAAGTTTTGATGACTTTTATAGGAGAATTAATCTTGAAAAGAAAATATCTATTTATATATAGATATAAGAGAATGAGAAACCATATTTAAAAAAATAAAATTGAAATATGAAAAAATGTACAAAAGGTAATGTATTTAGACATTATTATCAGCAAAAATTACGAACATACTGTCACAAAAAATGCCAGACTTTTAGAAAATTTAGTGGGTGAATAAAGTGTCTTATAAGTCCATTTGTAGAGAAGAAGGTCTGCATTAAAGAGCGGTTCTGTAGAGATCTGGGATAAGTGAAAAGCCTTTTTGGTAATGTAAAGATTTAAGGAGGATTTTGATGTGGTTTTGTGGAAAAATATGATATGTCTGACAGATATCATGTGTAAGTTACACAAGACATGCTTCAGGAAAAATGAAATAAGCTGCATAAATAGGAGAGTGCATCTGAATATATGGTGACGTGGATCTATTTAAACATAATCTTGGAGCATGCAGTAACTCTGTTTTGCATCAGTGCAAATGATAAAGACAGAGGTTTTATGGGTTGTCCCTTTCAGGTTGTAAAGTGTGATCACAAAAACATACAAGTTTAAAAAATTGCTTCATAATGTGTATTCTGGAAATGGTGAGAAAGAAATTCTTGCTGATTTCTACCAGTAAGTATTATGGTAAACCAGAGTCATGTGCTGAGATTTCAGTTCTTTTCTAATAAATGTCAAAATAATTATTTCACTTAGTGTACATTTTCCATCTGATTCCGTGCGGTCATTTAGTAATTAAAAAATATAAATGGGATATAGACATTGATGGCTCTATACAAATAAATATATCCGTTGATGCATACATTTCTTATACATATAAGTTAATTGCAGTGTCATTATATGCTACTTAATGAGACTGTACTTAGAATAATAATCGAATGTTTCTTAATTATGCTTTAAAATGAGTTATATATGCTATTAATGTAATCACTTGAAATGAGAAAATCTCAATGTAAAGAAAATGAATAATTCAAATTAAAAAAAAAATAAATAAATCTATTACATAACGTGGATAATATAATACCACTGGATTCTTAACAAATGATACCACTTCTTCCTGACTAGCCAAGACTTGTTTCATTCTTAAGATTTATATGTACTGTGTGTCTTTTAACACAGTCTGGATAATACTTTTCCATCTGACAGTGTAGAAATTTGCATATTTGTTGCTAGGGGATATATAGGCCCATCCCTGTTACCCAACATTGGCAGAAGGGCTGGGCCAAAGATGTCCATGGACAGAATTCTGGCCATGGGCAATAGTTTGCCCTCTCCTGGTCTAAATGAATACCCTCTTCAATGAGTTGGCTCCCTTCTTTAGTGCTGAATGCTAAAACATGCAATGCAACGGTAAGGAATACTTACCGGCATTCGTTCCAGTGCCGGGTCCTCCCTACAAGCGCGCATCCATCACAGTCGCGCACTGCCAGCGCTTTCAGCACGCGATCACATGACGCGGCCACGAAGACATCAAAGGGGCACGCACCTGGTGTGCACAGAGGCAGGAGCGCTCCTGCCTCTCTGCCTATATAAGGCAGACGCGCTCCAGACCCTGCACCTGAATATAATCCTCAATTAGTTATGTTTGGGCTCTATGAGTGGCAAGTTAAAATTATTAAAGCTATAGCTTGAGTCCAGAGTCTGTGCCAAAGTCCTGAGTCCTGAGTCTGTACCTGAGTCCTGAGTTCTGAGTCTACACCTGAGTCCTCTGCTTTACCTGTACTCCTAATTACCACCATTGAAAAGCTACCTTAGCGGTTGCAACCTTGGTACTCTTGGCAGCTAAGTCCAGTACCCCCTTGTGGGGTTAAAGGTGAAGACCGGAGCGTACCTTAGACTCCACGTACTGAGGTTAGCTAGCGCCAAGTTCTCTGTGGTTCCTACCAGCAATCTCCTTCTCTGCAAATTTCCAGTACTATCTTTACACAGCAATAAGCATTTAAATAATTTTTTTATGTCTCATCATTTCCAATTAACCCTTAAAGTACCAAATAAGGGGATTATTTAGTAAACTCTGAATTGTTATGTATAGGTGTAAATTTGCTAGTTAAAGACAGTTGCAATAGACTGCTCCTGTTGCAGTCACGTCTTTATAATGAGAATATTGTCAGAGTCACGACTTTACCATGGAAAATTGTCACAGTCGCAACTTTTAAAATTATCACAGTCATGACTTTACAATGGGGAAATTGTTGCAGATGCGTATTTGCAATGGGAATCCTCTGAGAATTCGACAGTCTAGTTTGCGCCATAGTGAATAACCCCCTTAGGGGGTTATTCACTATGATATATGCTCTATATCAGAAATCCAGCATACTAATAGTCACATTTGTAGCGAATGAACTTTAGGATCAATGTAAAAGATTATATATATATATATATATGGGTGATATTTATAAAGTTCATTTTGACATTTTTTTACCATGTTATTCCAGTTTTTATTGCCAAGTTTTTTTCTTTAAATTTATGTAGCGCCGAATTAAATGTATTGATATTGGAAAAGGTCGGTATCGATAAATATTGATGTAATAATACTGCTACACTTTACATTACTTTCAATGGGAGCTCCTTTTTGATATCCATATCACCTATCTTTTTCACAACTAAACAATCTCCAAAGTAAATAATGGGTTTTCGCTACCCTCCACCAGGTAAACACTTTTCCTAGAAAAATATCAGCAAATATCAATATTGTCGACCTATGTAAAGGTTTTTGACATTTATAACTACCCATTATTATGTTTTTTTATTTTGTAATTCTCTGGAAGTTATATTATTAGATACATTGAGTATGAGTATTTAAATGGTTAATATGGACTTGAGGACCCTGCTGGGTGGTTTATATGTTTGTTTTTTTCTCATCCTGCACAAGAATAAAATGTTATTTTGTTAACCTTAACAAATGTCAAGACAAAAATCAGTATGTACAATTGCATCTTTTATTTGACTATTTTTTTTTTTTTTGCATGAAAGCAAACCATGCTAAGTGTAGCAGCCATTAATTATATATTGGGGAATGGTGTGTAGGAAACCAAAGTAAAAAAAGTAAACACAGGTCTTTAAGATGCCAATCAGGGGGGCTTTAGTTCTACTCGAAGGAAAACAGCACATAAACTGGATTGGTTTAATGATATTTGAAAAAAAGGCTGAAATGTTAATGCTGCACTACTAATACCTTTCTTAATCTTTTTCACCCCTTTTTAAAGTTGTATGTTTTCCCTAACACACTAGTGGGGCTTATTCTCCTTTACGTCACTACACTATGTAAATCTCTTATTCTCTGCTACTTATTCACTAAACAGAGGATTCTCATAGCAAAGAAACAATGGCATCAGTAGTGGTATTTTGCATATTATGGCATAGCTAGTAGAACAGTTGCAGCTCAGCATGAGTCCCCTAATTCGGCACTTTAATGTGGTGAACTAAAACTGGAAAATGCAACACAATACACCTTGCCAAATTCATTACTGTGACAGACTTTGACATGTGGTGAATAGACAAGTTACCTGTTTATGTGCACGCAAAGTGATGCGAAGAGCCCTGAAGTCCACAGCTGTAATAAGTAATGTTGAGCGATGATATCGAGAAAAGTTGAAATCAGTAGGATTATTACAAATATCGATTATTACAAATATCAGGTGTTACTGTTGAACTGATGATTTTGCAAAAATCGTACCGATTATTGTCATATCAAGCAAAGAAGCCACTAAGCCAGCTATATAAACCATAACCAGCAACAGTGCAGTTATAGTTTAAAACCCAATTATTTCCCTATGGAAGTAAATAGCTCTAAACACACTTACAGTGAAAAGCATTCCTTAGCAATAGACCATGCCTCAGTCTTAAACTTCTTAGGCAGTCACTGCACCAGAACAAAATCACATGAAGGGGCTTGGCTGCTGAGAATTCTGTTGTTACAGCTGTCCGCTGCACTCAGGGACATCCTATTGAATGTCCCTGCAACAATAACCAGCAAAAGTGCAAGGTTTGGTTATGGCTTTAAACCCAATTATCTCCCTATGGAAGTAATTAGGTAAGCCCAGCTCTAAATTAGATCTTAGCCAAAAGGCCAAGAGCTAAACTCACTTATGGTGATAATCACTAGAGGGAGCAGGGGCTGCTTTTCTGGCTAATAAAAAACTCAGGTAGCCTATAAAGTCATGTATTATTACGCTTAGGGAGAGTAAAAATGAAAGACAAGAGAGTATAGGTGATACCTTTTATTGGCTAACAGAATAAATGATAAATGCAAGCTTCATCAGGCAATAAGATGAAACTGCGACAATTTTATACAGGAGGGTAAAAAAACTATTCACAAAGAGAGTGATTCTGGGAATCAGTATTAATTTGAATACAGTTTATATTCTATTTCTCACCAACAGGTGGCACTAGGTAATTCTGTAAATCTGTGGATTAGTACTAACTTCAATACAGTTCAAATTCTCACCAACAGGTGGCACTGTGTAATTCTGTAAATCTGTGGATAAGTACTAACTTGAATAATATAAACTGTATTCAGATTTGTGAATTATTGCCATCATTGCTCAACACTAGTGATAAGATAAGCTGTTGAGAGGAAATCTGTTTCATTTTCTAACATCTAGTCAGCAATGGCACAGTCTTCCTCCAAGTGTCTGACTGACCAAGAGATTGAAACGATTATGTTTCAAAGAGATAATGAAAGTGAACTATCTTTTTCTGATGAAGAATATCTGCCACCAGCTAATCAAACATCCTCATCCAGTGATTCTTCTGATGATGAAGAAGTGAATCTAGTGGATCCTCAAGAAGTGATAAGTAGAACATCCAAAACGAACGTTTTTTGGGACAGTAATCCTACATTAGTCGGACATACTCCAATACACAATATTGTGAGACAGGCTCAAGGAACTGTGGGAAGTCCCAGTTACTTTACCCCTAAATATGTATTCTGTACTTATTTTTCTGACAATATTGCAGAAGAGGTCCTATTATGTTCAAAATTGGAATAGATCTCCAGCACTCCTTAATAATATTAAAACTCCTTTATTGTGGCCATGTTGGCAAAAAATTAATTCTAGTGCTAAAGCGTGTGACGCTAAAGAAACAGTGAGTGATAAATTAATTAATTATAACAAGGTATGTACACTATATAAGTGTGATTATTTTAAGGTACAGTTGAGCCATGATTAAGAGCCACGCTCGAAACGCGTAGGCCATTGCTGTTTTTATGTTTTTTTAATTTTTTGCCAACATGGCCACAATAAAGGAGTTTTAATATTATCAAGGAGTGCTGGAGATCTATTCCAATTTTGTATCTGCACAAGATGTCCGCTGCTCCGGAGCACCCTGCATATGGACATGAAAAAGAATTGAGCGTTTCGTAAATATATATATGGCAACATATATCAATTGCATTACCATTTACCTATTATGTTCAAACCTAGAAGGAAGACGTATCACTTCTGCAAAAAATAAGTCCTGGAA
>WMED01005065.1:0-19962 GCA_019650415.1 Pipa parva
TCTATTTCTGAGAAATTCTCAGCATTTTAAGTGCGCCTTATAGTCCGGAAAATATGGTAACTATAAATTACTTTTGTGCATTTTTATTTTTTGTGTTGCTGTATTTTTGTTTGTGAGTTTAATCAATCAAAGTTACCCTCAGGTCCAGGTCACAACTTACATAGTGGGTGTAGTGTGATTTAATTACACAATAAATGTGCGCCAGGGATTATCATCATTAGATGATTTAGAGCAGTGTTCGCCTTGGCACACTGAATAATTTTGGCTCAATATTTAGATTCTTTTAATACCTAGTTGAGCCATTTTTTTTTTTTTGTTTTTTCTTTATAAACTCATAATATCATATTGATCTTTAGGGAACATACTGGTGAATTGTCTGCAAATAAGAGAAAATGTGTAGAATTATTTTATTGTAGGTTACAGATTAGTCATTTCTGAGAGCTTATCAAGCCTCCACACACTGTTTGAGACCTACATATTCACACATATGGATTAGAATGCATATTTTTGTAAGACAGTCTTAATTCTGTATTTTATCTTTATGGGACCAATAACATAAAAAATACTTAAAGGAGAACTACTATGCTATACTAAATTTACCTGATCAATCTAGCAGCAGTACACGAAGTGCCAAGAAAAAAATTGATCTGCACATGTGCAGTTGGTTAAATTCGGGAGAGGGCGGGTACTATGTGACAATCGATGTCACATACATACCCAGGAAGTAACCTGATGCATGGGAGGTTTTCATCTCGCGAACCTGGGCTGTGGATCTTGAGATGCTAATCTATCAGCAGAACATTGAGGGGTTATTGGCTAAAGTCTGAATTGTTGTGTAAAGCTGTGAAATCACCAGCTAAAGACAGTCACAAAAGACTGCTACTGTCACAGTCACGTTTTTATAATGAGAGTATTGTCGTGGTTGCGGATTTACTATGGAAATATTGTCGCAGTTGCAACTTTAAATTTGTTTCACGACTTTACACTGGGAAATTTGTCATGGTCGCCGATTTACTATGGAAATCTGCTGTTTGAGAATTCGACAGTCGAATTCTCACTTTAGTCAATACAGATCAGATTTTAGTTTAGTATAACATAATAGTTCTTTCTTTAAGGCTCAAAATTCATTAAAGACGACTGCAATCATGATCGTTATGAACAATACACGGCAAAAAAAAAAAATCAAATATGACAGGTACCGCATAGAAAGAACTGTATTGACAATTCTAAGGCAATTTTTCTTTTTATGGTTTACTGTTCCTTTAAAAAAAATGTGTGGTGTTTTGGCCCTAAGGTAATATAATGGCAGTATGTTGAAGGAGGAGATTTTGAAATAAATTCTAATAGCTAATGTACTTTGCACAGATTTTTTTGTCTTTGGTCAATGGATTATTATTAACGGTTTAATTCTTATTTGAATGGCACTCTGTGTTCCATCCAGATGGAAAAAAAATAAAGAATACCATTATTTAGAAGCTGATTGATCAACCTAATCACATATTTCTGAGACAGATGGCAAGTTTTATCTAGAAAGCAATACCATTGTTCCTGATAATGAAATACTTAATTGACTTCTGAGTAAAATTGCCCCTAGAGTAGTGTGTTTGTTTGTGTGCCTGTGAAATTCGATTGTTAATTGTAAGCTTCACTAGGGGAAAGGTCTGATGTAAAAAGTTGGTTAAACTCTCTCTCTCTGTACTGTATAATATAAAAATGACATTGCTTTATTAATAAGGATTAATAATGTTATTACAAATTATTATTGTGAAAGCTTGCTTTTAATAAGTTAAATGATTGCATCATCAGCAATATCATAAATCTAGTCATTCGTTTCACAAATGGTATTTAATCATCCTTTCATTTGTTGCATTTGTCAACAGCTAAATGAGATCTTGGGATTTGGCTCTGATAAAATACTGTTTCTTGCCAATATTTTACACTGTGCAGTCTATGAATAATAAGATTTGAGGGGGTTGTGATGTACAGAACCAGTGCTCTGTGTAATGTTACAGTATGCTTCACCAGTTTGAAATGACCATTTAACACTAAACATTACATAGAAACCCTCTTGTTACCTTTGTTTCATAATGCCACCACACCAGTACAAGAATTCAGAAAATCCTTGGTCTCTTCTAAGTGGTACAAAACTATTTATTTGTATCAAGTAGGGCAGTGCAGTGGCTCAGTGTTTATCACAGCGCTGAGATCCAAGGTTCAATTCCACCCTGGACTTCATCTGCATGGAGTTTGTATGTTCTCCCCGCACTTGCGTGGGTTTCCTCCGGGCACTCCGGTTTCCTCCCACAATCCCAAAACATTCATCTGTGTGTGTGACAAAATAGGGAAACTAGATTGTAAGCTCTATGGGGCAGGGACTGAAGTGAATGATGAAGCTGTGTAAAATAGCAGCACTATATAAGAATGAATAAATAATAATAAAGTAGAAATTACAGGTCTCTCCTATTGTAAAGACATGGCATTAGTAAATTAAGTAAATTAACTTGTCATTTGAACTTGCTTATTTTGAAGAGCATTGAGTCTGTTGCAATTTCAGTGGCATCTCAAACATATAGAGAAAGCTTGGTACCTTGACTAAAATTCACTGACACACCTGCCTTGTATATTTAACGTATTTAGCATACAAAAAATGTGGTGGCCCGCCAGATTCATTTGAGTCAGAAACATTGGCTGTGGGCACTGCAGATCACACTGGGAGGCGGGCTACATTCCAGCATTGTTCAGCATTCTGACATCCTTATTTTGATAAACGTAGAAATTATACATTCACAATATCTTTGTTTCTGGGGGGTTATTCACTAAGGTGCCAATTCGACTGTTGAATTCGCATACAGCGGATTCCCATAGTAAATCCGCTACAATTTCCGTATTGTAAAGTCATAACAATTTAACAATTTTTTAAAGTTAAGATTGAGACAATTTTCCCATAATAAAGTCACGACTAGGGGTGAGCAATATTGCAAAAAAATGGAATAGCGATTTTTTTTTTTTAACTTACCCGATATCGATAATCGCCGATATCATCCTCTTCAGCCTCCTGGAAGTCTGCGCAGGGTGTCCAGCACGCTTTAAGTTCAGCGTGCGCGTCATCCTCTGCCGCCTCCCGAAAGTCTGTGCAGACTTCCGGGAGCGGCACGAGCACACGATATTGCCTTCTGACAATATCGGTAAACCCCGATGTGCGATATTATCGTAAGCGATACATATTGCACACCCCTAGTCACGACTGTGACAATATTTTCTCATTATAAAAATACGACTCTGACAGTAGCAGCCTATTGCGACTGCCTTTATCTGGCAAATTCGCACCTATACGCAACAATTCGGACTTTAGTAAATCACCCCCTGGGTATTATGTATGTAAAAGCAGATGTGATGGACTTATGGCTGGTTATGCAAACCTTTGTTTGGTTTTGTCCTGCATCCATGTTTGGTGCTACTTCAGTAGCAATATTAAAATACTATTTTCGGTGTCTGTCTACATTTTTCATTAGCTATATTTAGCTGTTTCTAAATTTTAGTTTAGAACTAAAGGCTTTATATATGTGTTTTGTTTTTTTTGTTTTGTTTTTTTATAAATTGCAGCAACGAAACCGTCCACCCAAGTTCCACATGCGGCCTCTTGAGATTCAGGGGGTTATTCACTAAGGTGCGAATTCGACAGTCGAATTCGCAAACAGCGGATTCCCATAGCCAATCCACTACAATTTCCCCATTGTAAAGTTGCGACAATTTTTTAATGTTAAGATTGCGACAATTTTCCCATAATAAAGTTGCGACTGCGACAATATTCTCATTATAAAGACGTGACTGCGACAGTAGCAGCCTATTGCGACTGTCTTTATCTGGCGAATTTACACCTATACGCAACAATTCGGACTTTGGTGAATAACCCCCTCAGTGGGTATGGAAAAACTCTGGGGGCTTAATACTGATGTTTGGTTGTGAACCCTTTTGTTGCAGTTGCTGTCTCTTGTTTGTAGAGTCTCATTTTGTATCTGGTGCATTTCATAGCCAAAAGAGAAGCAGCATTATACATACAATAAACTACCGTACTCTTAGACTTCTGTTACTATCAGCACTGGGGGCAGAGCATTTTAGTTTACAGGAAGGGAGAAAAAGGTTTATATTATGCTGCAGGATCTTGGGTGTGTTAGTGCAGATTATCTGCTATTTAATTCTAATCTTGAAGGAAAAAAATAATCTGTTGAGTAATGGCGTTTCTCTTTATTTTACATTTAATCTTCAAATAAACCATTCTGTGTGACCATATCTTCATATAATGATTTATCAGTCAGCTGCCATATTGTTTGCCCCACCCCACCCCACCCCACCTTCATTTAAAGAACATAATAAACCTCTAGTAAAAAATTAACTAATGTTCATTATTTTATGTCCCTGCCTCTTTAGACTTTTAATGCTGGTAAGATGATCTAATCACAGTCTTACTAAATTGCTTGCTTACTGTCCTGTTCTAATGGCTTTCCCTATGAGGGTCCTTTCAGGATAAGCTTTGACTGATGAACCAAGGCCTCTTCAAAAATGTTTTTTTTTCTATTCCTTCCAGGGTCACATTTACATTGCAGGAAGGGTATTGTGCTGAAAAATGAGTGCGGGGGCCCATACCAGTGTACCTACGCCACTGTTCAAAGTCCTTTCATTATCAAAGGCAGGGCAAAATTATTGCATCATCCCCTATTGACACTAATACCTTTGTTCCAAACATTCCAAACATTTATTACTCGGGGGGGCTACACCAAATTAATTAGTGGAATAGGAATACCCCTTTATAGACTTATATGGTCTTTGGTAGGGGACTGATGGGATTTGTAATTGTGCAACAAATTGAGCTCTGCATGATGCTTGTCCCTGGTCTATTCTTCAATTGCCTTTAAGGATAAAGCCAAGAAATCATTGTATTAGACAGATTTCTAAACTCATTTTATCTTCTCACAACACAGATGTGTTCATTTACATCATAAGCCTATCTGCAGCATATTTTTTTCTTCAGGGAGTACTGAATGTACTCCGAAAGCTTAATCTACAAAGGCCACGCCATGACACTCTGTTCTAAGTAAATAAAGTATAATGAACTGGCATAGAGGTTTTCCAGTAACTGCTTTAGGCCAAAAAAAAAAAAGTTTTGTTCATATTGAACTCCCATATGGTTACTAACGCACTTAATCAAGGCTCAAAAGGTCTTTCTGCTAAACGTATGTTTATGTTCCAGAGCTCCAGCTGTCGTTTGTATTCACATGTGAACACTGTTAATCTCCTGTAAATCCTACTGTACTTGTACTTACAAGTTAACGTATCTTTTTTTTTTAATTTTCGTTCACACTGCTCATGGGTCAGGTTGGTAAATGCCATCTGGCAGTGACCACATTGGTGTAACAATGGGGGACATCTGCAGAATGCTTACCTCTGCATCCTAATCACTGATCTAATCATTAGGATCAGACCTGTAAAAATGTGACTACTGTGTATGAATCCGAAATGCTGAGAAGTTGTTGCTTGGCTGTGTATCTAGCTTTAGCCAGGTTAATAAATGTATAATAAATAATGATCAGAGATATTATACCCTTGAATATTATTATTTATTATTTATATAGCTACAGACATGTTCACGTAAGGCTCTCTGGTGCCTTTTTGTAACAGTCATAGTAACCGTGTTAATATAAAGTATTTATAGACCTTTTTATGAACCAGCTACAAAGGTAGGTAGGTTTAAGTTACCTTAAATGGGGCTACGTCTGGTTTTGCTTATTGGAATACTAAGTTAATACCAGCGTTAAATATCATATTTGGGTTGGCTAAATGATTTAATCAAATATATACAGCAGATTGGTGTCTCAGAGCTTGTGACTTGAATAGAGAGGTATAATTATGCTCCCACCTGAGTTGCCCATCCATTGAACTCCATGTGCTGCACATTCATACTCACCTAGAGCTAATCGCTATGATGTATATTTGCTAACTCACCTGCAGAGACAAAAAAATAACAAGCAGAGGGGTTGTTCTTTTATTCTGACACAACAGTGACAAACACACAGGGAACATCTGGTTTTGAGATTTAGGAAAAATCTCTTAATCTTTCATTGACCAAGAACAGAGGAAGCTGTTATAAAAAATGTTGGGGGTGGGACTCATGTTATTTCGCAAAAATAATAGCATCTCCTGGGTAAACACTGGAACATTGGCTTCATTAACTGGAACTCTTGCACTGTAATTTGGTACTAAAAAGTCACAAGACAACAGAAACACATACATTATGAAGTACTGGTGTATTGGCAAGTAATACTGTTGTTAAAGTCTTTAACAATGTAGTCTTATGCACAGCAGGTATTGCTCCTAATAAGTTCCTTAACAATAAATCACTGATGCTGCGTCCATTTGTTAATGCACTGATAATACTGAATAAAGAAGAAGCAGTGTACCAAAATGATACTTTTACTACTGTCTTTTAATCCATATCCCATTCTGAAATGATTCAGGCCAGAACACACCATGGTACAGCATTGATTAAAGTACAGTACATTGTTACCTTATATTAATACATTCTTCTCAATCAGCTCATTTGCAATCTTTTAGATTTTCCATAAAAACATATTAATTTTGGGGTCACAGGGTAAAACGGACTACACTTAAAAAATATTAGATGTGCTACTTTAATATCTTAAGATCAAAGTTACGGTTCTTTCATATGCGGTTCCAGAGTAGTCCAGATTCATGTTCTCAGTCAAATCGATCCTAATCAAACATGCTTAAAAATTGTGTGTGTAGATGCATCAGAATGTTTATGTGGTAGTGACATAGTACACTGGTCTCAAGCTGTTTTACAGTCATTTGGATCAAGTGTGCAACTACTAGGATATTTATAGAAATCCAAAAGTTTTTCTTCCTGTTAAAGCTGGGAAAACATCAGCAATATATCAGTTTTGCCAATTTATAAAGTTGTTCCATCAAATGGAGATTGCACTGAAAACACTGCAAAGTGTGCCAGTTTTTAAGGATCGATAATCTTGTTTGTTACTCTTTTTCGATATCTGCAATTTTTAAGCAATCCAGTCTAAATCAGTGTAATCAAAAAGTCCAGCAAATGTAAAAGTAGCACTGAAAAGCACCAATAAACAGAGAAACAAGTCAAAATGGTCTTTATGAATTTCCCCCTCTAATATATGAATTATGATTTGGATCAGTCGCTTTGTGTGTGGCTAGCTTGACTGCAGACTCTGTTCTGAATTTAATGTGGTAATGTGTGGACCAATTTAATTAAACGTGACTTAATAAAATGTTAGGAATAAAAATTATTTCTGTTACAGTCATGGATAATTCAGTGAAAATATGTATGTACATATTTACTTCCCCTTTTGAGTACATTATTATATCCACTGACAGGGTACTTTTGGAAGTCCTTATTCACAATACCAGCAATGCATAGGACTGTAAATACCCTGTTTCCTCGAAAATAAGACCTAGTGCAATTTTTTCCAAGCTTAGAAATATAAAGCCTCCCCAGAAAATAAGACCTAGCTGCAGTAAAGTACAAGATATCTACCATACGGTACTGTATTTCCCTGAAAATAAGACATCCTCCGAAAATAAGACCTAGCGCGTCTTTAGGACCAAAAATTAATAGAAGACCCTGCCCTATTTTTGGGGAAACACGGTATTACATTTCAAGAAATCAGGTTGGAGTCTGTGTTTTAATTTCTTTTTTTCTTATTATAGAACTCGAAGCAAAAGAAGCATGCGATTGGTTACGCGCCGCTGGATTTCCTCAGTATGCTCAGCTTTATGAAGGTAACTTGCATTGACTCATTTCCAAGAATGTGCAAAGTGATTTTTGTTTCCTGCAACATTTCCTTGCCATGTTTCATTCTTATTTAGATCCATGAAAGGCAGTTTTTATGACCTGTAAAAGTGTAATTGAATAAAGTGGCATGTCTGAACAACAGAACTTATTCATGGAGACCACCCAGCCTTTGCCACTCTAATTCTAATGTTGTTTGTATGTGTTATATGATCTGCAAATTATAATCACATTATCGCTGATGAAGAAAGACATCTTGATATTAGTACACAATGATTTCTTTTAAGGAGGTAATTTAACTGTATATTAAAAGTAAACAAACCTTATTAATGTGTCTCTTATTTACAATCCCACCATCATACCATTAATTTTAGGCATAAAGACTACCTTCTCACTCTATATCAGGGGTAGGCAAACTACGGCCCACGGACATCTTTTGCCCAGCCTGTCTGGCGGAGGGGATAGGAGAGGGGGAGCTATCTTGGTGTGCGCCAACTACTGTACCACTTAGTGCTACAGTGTTCCTCTCTCCTCTACCCAGCAATGATTTTAACTCCCTACAGCAGACAGAGCCAGGCCACAGAAGAGATAGGTAGGGACAGAGAAAAGGAGGGTGGAGCACCAAGATGGCACCCCCACCCCCCTCAGAGGGCATGGGGTACGGAGGGGATTGTGGGGGGAGCAAAGAGTGGGAGGGGAGTTGTGGGGGCAGCAAAGAGTCGGAGCGAGATTGTGGAGCAGCAGAGTGTGGGAGGGAATTGTGTGGTTTCTCTTTTCTTTTTTTTCATTCCTTTCTTTCTTTTCTTTTTTTCTCTCTTATCCTAAAAATATACAATTTAATAAAAACTGTTTAGTCACCAAAAGGTATTTCCCCATCTGAAAAACAATGTTTGCATTATATATTGTTTAGTATTTTACAGAATTTTCAATTGTAATGCTTTGGCTAATTCTCTTTTGAACAACTCTGTGGCCACACAATACAATCCAGCCTAGACTACCCTTGTAACAAGGCACCTATATAGTTAAAAACAGTTTTATGCACATACAGTATATATACCAGGGTACTGTTAATCCTTTGATTTACCATCCAGAACCTTCATCTTTAAACCTTTCATTTTCTGGAACCTAGGTTTCTCTGTGGGTTTTTTGCTCTTCCTTGTGAGAAATGCTACCCTGAGCTACTGCTATTCCAAAACTATTCCTTTAGTTTCTAAGCTAAATGAGCTACTGTACTGATTCTGTCTTGCAACCGATGGCTTTCCTTAAAGAGCCTTAGATTAAAAATTGAAATAGCTAGAATTACCACCCATGTCAGAGGTGAGACTCCAGAGGTGTCCTTAATGAATTGAGCCATAATCTGTCTATTACATTGCATAATCTTTTGTAGTTACCAGATAGTTTTTACCTGAACTATTCAGTAGGGGTATCCCAGAAATAACAGTTATTGCTAGAGTGTAGTGATAAAACCTAGGTTGTCCCCTGAAATGCACAGCCTACTTCCTCTGCAGCTGTTAACTTTGTAATATGAAGTCAGGAGCTTGACCTACAAGTCCTACATGGAATATGAAAAGAAAAACTTGCAGGTGTGGAATCTCAAAGAACTGCTGAACATTCACACAAGTTTGAATGAAATCAAATCATACTGCAAAAATTTAATTTATTTTAAAATGAAATAATCCTTGAATTCTGTGAGAGCTCATTTATGAACTTTGATATCAATGTCCAGATTGCCATCTTAGAGCCAGCACCAATCATCTTAAATAGCCTGGCATAGGTAATGCATGTGCACCAAAGTGATGTCTGTATTTGCATTCCAATCAGTAAAGCTCAGTTATAATTTATAGAATTTCTGCATACCTTCAGGAGCTTTGGAGCCCTCCCCTCTCATGGTCCACTAGATCTTGGACACAGAATTGCTAAGCACTCTCTGCTGAAAGTGTGTGATGTGGTTGGCTCCAATACCTCACCTATAATGCCTCAGCTTCTGGGTTGAAGCTGGTAGTGCCATTGGCTGTACCCACTGCTGCTGGGAGTAAAGATCTGAAATTCTGATTGGCAGGCTTAAGAAATCCGGGACAGTTGGGAGGTATGCCAATAGGGCCTCTGGATCCAGTTTCCTTACATGGTGCAGCATAAGTGCATGCTATCTTCCCATACCGTATGTTCAAAATTAAAAGTGCTCTGGGCTGAACTTTTGATATCCTCAGAAGGATAAACAAGTATAAAACTAGTGCCATGTGTGCTCAAAAATTGTATGTTTAAAAAGGTGGTGAATTGTATCTTTGCAGAAAAGTTTTTGATATGTGATGTATAGACATTCTAGGATATTTTCAGTTCAGCCACTTCACACTGTTGAGAATTTTTTGGATAAACACATTCAATATATACAATAATATTTAATAATAATAATTTTAATATATACTGATACTCAGGGGTGGTTCTGGCCCTATTGACGCCCTGGGAAAACCACCCCTTGACTTCCCCCCTGCCCCGCACCCCCCATTCACCTTCTCCAGCGTTCCAGCGATGCACCTCCTCTTATGAGGTAAGTTGAATGTGACGACGCTCCTTGGATGCTTTGGGTCTTGCCGACAGCTGCCGAATACAGCCAACAAGACCCGAAGCAGCCAAGGAGCGCCGACGCATTCAACTTTTTTTTTACACTAGTGTATAGTGCGCTACGCAATGTACGCTAGTGTGAACCTAGCCTTAAATGGTGAAGAGACACTTGAATTTATGCCCCCTGTAGTGTTGTGCAATGGTTGGCTTATCTGCGGTAAAAGTTTGGCACAAACAACTCTTAAATATGAACTGTGAATCTTTTGGAATTATGTATCCAACTTAATTTATGTTTCTAAAATACTTTGCTTTTTACTGCACTGTTTTAATAACGCAAGACAATTTGTACATTTCTCTCAAGCCTGCCTTCCCAGGTCTCTGTTCTGTTTAGTAACTTGATCTGTGTTCTTGTATATTTTGCTAGCATTGAGGGTTGTATTTTTCGTTAACCTTTGTGAATATCAATTTTCTAGATTCCCAGTTTCCAATTGACATTGTGTCTGTAAAGCGGGACCATGATTTTCTAGACCGAGACCATGTAGAACCTCTTTGCAGGTAAGAGACAATTTCACTGCCTTTAAATTATATAGCGTAAGATTTGTTTTCTGTACTCACTATTTGTTATAAAATGTACAGTATTTTGGTTATAAAATGTATAGAAATGCATATGTCATAGGTTTGTAGGAGTTGGATTATCTTTTAGTCCATGGTCATACAGACTGTTTTGTAGAAGTGCTGAAAAATAAAATCCATGGTTTCCTATGGCATTATGATCACAAATGTCTCCGGCACTCCGTTAGTAAAAGCAACTTCTTTATTAAATAATCATTAAAAGGAGGTCAATGTACAGACATTTAAAAGCGTGTGGATCAGCCACTTACGTGTTTCGTGCGTCAGCACTTAATCATAGTATGCGGCTGCTCATGAATCACAAACATTTATAGTGTGTTTTTGCCTTTTCCTATGGCATTAACCATACAGACCACTTTGTTTGTCACCATTGACTAAAAATGAGACTAATTAAAGTGCACATCACCTCAAAACTGATACTAATTTAGATTATACTAATGAAATAAACATTTTTGTAAATATATGTATTTTAAAAAAATGTAACCTTATACAGCGTTTCTCTCTGTCATCTTCCCTGTCAGCCTGACTTTTCTTTCCCGAGTGTCAGGTGGAAGGGGCTAAATAATAATTGACATTATAGCTCCTCCAATTGGATCCCTTAAATCACAATCCAGCAAGGATATGATTGGAGGAGCTATAATGTCAATCATCATCACCCGACCCAGGAAAGAAAAGTTAGGCTGACAGGGAAGATGAAAGAGAGAAACACTGTATAAAGGTACATTTTTTAAATACATTTCATTATTAGTACAACCTAAATAAGTATTAGTGTTTTGATGTGACAGGTGCACTTTAAATACAGCTCAACTGCAAAACAGTCTATGTAACTCTGATCATGTACCAAGTAAACAAGAACTTGCTTAGGAGAGCTCACCTGAGCTTACCTGAGCCCAGAAGAGGCAGTCTTCACTTCAGCAAGGAGGAGTAGTAGTAGAATTGGTTTGGCCCTGGCCCCTGACATTATGAATCATTGATTTTGGAGGAATAGGGAACCTCATCCAGTGGCATGCCTGCCATGTGTATTGCTCAAATAAAGCCAGGTACTGACAATAATGTATAGCATACTGTGATTTAAAAAGAATTCAACTTCATGGTATGTTAATTTTGTTTATAATTCAGATGGCATAATAATTATAGTACTATTACTGATAGAATTAGAAAATAAAGAAATTAAATACTAGCTTAGGGGCTAGGTTACTGCTCTGTATTTTGGATTGCCCTGTTGGACATTATTACTTTATTATTTTCTTCCTAAATTAAATTAGGCTAACTTACCCTTACCCATCTCAAGCTAATAGATAACTAGAGTACAGGCTAGTGCGCAGACTCCTTGCCCACCACATGTAAATTGTTTTCAGAAGCGCAAAAGGCAGGTGGATTGTGCAGAAGTCTGAACAGAGCAGCTGGTAGTGAGGAAACTATTGTTCTATCTGTCTGATGTGGGTAAAGGGTTACTCTGAGCACAAACCTGCTGCTGGAGTCCTGAGAGGGAGAATTTCTAAGTCATTTGCAACAATAAAAATAGTAATTAAATGTTAATATAGATCTTCTTGAATAGCAAGTCTGTCTGTAAATAACTTAACTGTAAGTATTATATCTATTACTTTGGTTTTAAGTGAGATTGTTCTTGGTAAAGGTATCCTTGACTTGCATTTGCAGGGAACCCCTCATTAACCCCCCACCCCCACCCCCCATGCAGGATAAATGCTTTTAAATGGATCTGCTGAAGGTTTGTGAAAGTGCTTCCCTAATTTACTTTCACAGGTAGTGGTGCTGAATTTTTGGATGTGGAACAACATATCATCATAAATGCAGCAGTATAAGGAATAGAATTTGCACACACACTAATAGGATTTGGTATATAACCTTCGTAAGGCCCATCAGGGTGGTTTCACTCCCAGAAATGTTGCTTTGTAAACCTGCACTGATGGTCAATTAATAAGGTTATATACTGGATTCTATTTGTTTGTGTGCAAATTCTATTCTACATAATGATGCATTTAAATGGATCTGAGCACAAATCAGCTGCGTGTCTGCGATCTGGCACAGCCTGTATTAAAATAGTGTCTGATTGTAAATGTTTCCAGTGTAAAGCCCTCATCCTTGCACAGAATGTTGAGTATGGCATGTACTCCTTGATTACTACTCTGTGTTCATTCAGTATTTTCCTCTTAGAACAGCAGTAGTTAAATTCTACTATTTATTTTATTTTACATTTATTTTAATTAGGCTTAGTGCAAGCCTACACTAGACTGCTTTCCACTACACATTTTTTCCACAGTGGAAAACTGTCATTAATACGTCATTAACACATCTCCTTTCATTCATACTGTAACAGTGAGAGGACCATTCATAACTTCCCACATCAGTAGTTCACTGCCTACAACTGGGATATTTTTAGTGATCTGCTTGCATTCATTGAAAATAAATGTGGAGGCGGTCTATTGGTTTGCAGCCATGGAAATGGGTGAAGGCAAACCACCTATTTTAGCCTTAGATTCTTCATCACATATGTAACAACTTTAAAAAAAAGTGCAATTTAACACCTACCTGGAGATTAATAGCATCCAGGGTCACAATAAAGAACTGAATAGGCCCTGGGGAAATATATTATAAGTGTATTCTCTGTCCACACCTGTTAACACTGATCAACACATCTAAAACAATTCTTGCACATGCACTCTTTACACAACAACCCTTGGACTGTGTGTAACTTACAATCCATTTTCTTGTAATATTGCATGCATGAATATGAGGCTTACTGTATTTTATAGCAGCCTAATGGACATAATACAAGGGTTTATTACTTACAACAGTGGGAAGGGGTCCCAGTTACTGTCTAATATTTCGCTGTTCTGAATGTACAAAAAGAAAAAAACATTAAAATCCATTTGAAATCATAAATAGGGTAATATCACATGACAATATCGAGCAGGTTTCAAGCCATTATTTGAAAGGAGCTTGTGGCAAGTATACCATATGGCTTGATTGCCAAATGTTTACATCTACATATAATGACTTGTTCTCACTGGAGAGCTGCATTGTATGGTGGAAGGTCCCTCAGAGTTTGGGTCTGTAGGTTTGGTTACATGGGTGTATTTCAGTTGCATGCATTTTGTTTTTTGTTTTTTTTTCAACTATTTACCATGCATCAAGGTGGGTCAAATGGTGATACACCAAATTATCTGGTTTGACTTTGCTAGATCAAAGTGGTCGAGTAGGGCCTGATGAAGGGTGATTCATCCCCCCGAAATGTTGTGTTATGTGAGTTTGCAAGTTAAATAACACTATTGGAAATCCGGTCGTCCATCATTTTTTCTGTGTGGATATTACGAGTCGGGGTTGGCATAAGGTGACCGTACATTCAAAAGACAAAAAAATATATAGTGATCAAGTGGCAACATGAGCTATGAATACTACATATAACACTTGTAATGTAGGTGACTTTAATTTTAGTGACAATAGTGGTGACAGTCTCCTTCCTTATAATGAGTTCTGACTATTAAGTGTTTTTGACATTAATATAATAAAGATTCAGTCACAGTGACATTTTCTCCTTTAAACAGATCCATAGGAATCATGGGGCGAATTGACATCACTGTGCATCTGATACTGTTTTGTCTGACTAGGCTTTAAAAAATAGCATCCATCATCATTTGCTTCTTCTCCAAGAGTGAATATTGAGTAACAAAAAACAAACACACTCACTATGCCTGTCAAATTCACAGTTTGATGAATTACATAAATGTTATATTAATAATGCATTTATACATTCCTGTTGTATCTGTCTTTAAAAAATTCTGTTTTACATCAGTTAGTCCAGCCCCTTTGACCCAGCAGGGTCTGTTAGCATACATTTGATTTTGCATGGTGTCTGTTTATTTAAAATTCTATATATAGGAACAGTTTACATTGGCACCTGCAGCAGAGATGTTTGCTGACTGTTGCTCGTATGTGTATTTTACATTCAAGGCAATCTGTTCTTGCACTAGTTTGTCAAGCAGAGAACTTAATGGTAATCACAGTTGTAGATGCAACTTAGCATTTACATAAGTGATTTTTTTCTGATTGCCCAGTGGTTGGTTGTATGTTGTTCTACATCCCCTTTTTTTGACACTTCGGTCATTTGTAAAAATGCTTTCCATTTTCAAAATTCACAGCCACTAAAATTAGAGGAAAATCATAGTAATAGCTTATTTACAGTGGACACTTTTGATGCTTCAGGAAATCTGCAATGAAAATCTGCATCATTGTTTAAAATTAAATCAATAAGACAGTTTATGCAGGCATCTCTGACAGTAATGGCTGCGGGCCATAGAAATGAGTGGTAATTGCAGTATAGTTGCAATTGTTTGTTTACATTAGCAATTTCACTTAATTTGTCCAGAGATTGTCATTCAATTTAACCCTACTTCTTTTTGATTCTTTGTGAAATGCCTGTCCTTTTAAAAATCACATGTACTAAAATCACTGCAGAATTGCCAGTATAATTAAGCCTTAATGCTATGTAGATGCTTCTCAAGCAGGAAAATCTCCACTACATTTTTGAAAAATCCCAGTTTACATTTTTTGTGATTTTAGTAGGTGGTATTTTGAATATTACCTATAAAATTAATAGTATGTTAGGGCAGACAGAATATTGACACATTAAGGACAAATCACATCTTTTTCATTGAAATGGCTTCATGTACATTAGACACTTGATTTGATACAGTCGCCTGTTCAAATGAATGGGACCTGTTTTATACAAGCAACAAAGCACTTTATGTGACATTGGCCTAAGACTTTCCAATATATGAAATATGAAATCACTTAAAAGGGACACTATAGTGCTGATATAACTGCACACTGACATATAAAACACCTTTATACTAAACCAATTGCTGACACAAATAGTTAAAAAAAATGTTTAGGGAAGAAATAATACTTGCCATTTGTTCCCTTACTTAATTTTCCTGATTGCTGACATTTTAATACCCCCCCCCCCACTTTCTGTTCAGCCTGACTGCTATTGGTTAAGCAGTGTGCTGACCTTTTGGCCACATAAATTAAGCTTGGAATACAGGAGATTACAGAGGGAAAGATGACTTGTGCACATGTGCTAAGTAGAAAGTATGGGAAAAATGTACCTTTCATGGAAAACTGGCCAGTACATGTCACGCATACATTTTCTGATTTCCTGGTGCAGGAGTTTATCAGTGCTGCCTACTCAATCATTCTGCATCACATGAAACAACTACTGGGGAGAAACACTTCTCACTAAGGCAGGGGTGGACAATTAATTTTCCCATGGGGCCACATGATTAACTGGAACGGTGTTAAGAGGACCAGAGTAATATACTTAACTTTCCAGCACCTATGGCAATTGATCAGGCCCCCCCTTTTTTCGCAGGCTCACATGGGCTGGTCAGAGATAGTTAGAGGGCCATACAATGCCCAGGTCTATACTAAGGTATAGTACTGCACATGTAAAGATGTAATCTGACTTCCCCTTTAAGACTTTCTGAAGCAAAGAGTGTCAGGATGACTTTCCCAAGGTAGTATGTAAATGTCCCCTGTTTGCCACTTGATGGGATAAATGCTTCTTAAATATGTGACAATCATGTTCACATCTGTGCTGTTTATTGTCTTTAACAGGCACATTGTCATTGTAAAACAGCACAGATTAGCCTATTGTCATATCCAGACTGTGAAAAAGGTTTTGAACTGTGCAGTGATGTCTTGATCTACCATATATTTAGTTAACCTGTAAACCTATAAGCTAAAGGAATGCCCTGAATACACAAAGTGGTACAATGTTAAATAATCTTTTCCATATTATTTTTTTTTTTACATTTTACCCATTTTATTAAAGTTTAAAAAAAAAAGTTTGGACAGAAAACTAAAAAAAAAAAAATAGTGTATTTTCTTAGTTATTTTTCTAAAGTCACCTGTCTTATTATTCCATTGCCATTTTCATTGCCCATTTCTGCCATGGTAGTTAAAAGCTTATGTGAAGTCAGGACAATTTTGTTTTTCAGTGAAATGAGTTATTAGCTGCAATGTGCCTCTCAGCACAACTGTGTTGTTGGTTATAAATTGAATTGTGTACTTGTAGAAACAATGTGTGCTATACACAGGTGTAGGGAATGGGTCAAGAGCTGGTGCATTCTTTAGGGATTAACACGCCCCAAACAGCAAGTTTCTTTCATATTCAATGTTTATTTCAATGTATTCAACATTTTATTTATGGGCATTACAGTGGCTCAGTGGTTAGCTGGTTGCAGTGTTGGGTTCTGGGTTCAATTCCACCCTGGACTTCATCTTAAAAAACATACATCTGTGTCTGTCTGTGTGTGTAACTGAATAGGGAAACTAGATTTAAAGCTCCATGGCGCAGGGACTGAAGTGAATGATGAAACTCTGTAAAAAAGAAACAGCAAGTTTCTTTCATATTCAATATGTTAATATATCATAATATATCATATTAATATATCAGCACTATATAAATTAAGAAATAAATACATTAAAAAAAATTAACTTAAAACACAGCCTTTCTTTGGCTAAGCAAAAGTCACTTCAAAACGCCACTTTCAGAGTAAAAAGTCCTTTGTCAAGAAAAACACAGTGGGTAACTGCACCTCATACAGTCCTGGTTAACAAATAACTTCCCTTCTCCTGGGTTGTTTCCTTGGGGTGCAATGTGTTGTACAGCTCAGTTGTATAGCAGGGTCTTTAACCAACCTGTCCCTATTTCTCTCACAGGGATTTTTAGCATCAGCCACAGAAACCATTTCTCAGGTTTCCAACACCAACCACCCCCCAACTGGCTCTCTCAGCTTCCTTTTAACTTAGGCTCTAGCCTGCAGCTGGCGTGATCTAAAAAACCTGGACTGACCTCCAGTGATAGGTTCTCATTATTGGGGCAAAATATCTCCCCTCAAACACTACAACCTCACACAGGTTTGTTACATATGCCAACTCTAACCTGCTTACTACACACTGAGGTAATAGGAGTGAATTGGTGTCATTTATAACACCTATTCATTGATTAATCTGCATGCTACAGTCCTTGTAGAGACAGTAGCTTGTTTGAGTAATAACTAAAATGGAATACTCAGCCCTGATTTTTTTCCCTAAATTTACAAGGTAATTGAGGATATTGACCCATTGTAGACTGCTACATAAAATCATGCAAGGTCTTTAAATGGTAGCTGAAGCCTGTGACTTTAGCTCCTCTTTAGCCTAAGTTCGAATTGCAAAAATATGAGCATACTACAGAAAATCTCACATTTGGGAATATGCTTCAAGCCTCCTCTTTAAAATAGAAAAAAAAGAAAGAAAAAGGTACCTGTCTCTACTCCTAATGGGCAACCAAGTAAGGGTTGTTAAGCTCATATTCAGAACCTAAATTAACTGGCTTTTCTTTAAAATCCTCGATTAGATGTGAAAATGGTTATTCCTGACCTAGCAAATATAGTAATGAATCAAGCACCATGATATTTTATTTTTAAAATAAAAATGATACTAGTAGAGAAAGCATATTTTAAATGTATGTAGCTGCCATGCCCTTAACCAATAAGAAAGACAAGTGAACAGATGTGTTTTTGCATCTGTACATGTGTATGAAAGATAGCATACTGCTTGCATAGGATAAAGTTTACAACCTCTTCCTCCACCCTAGTTATATGCCTGAATTAACAGAATTCTTGTATTTGGATATATTCAGTGAAAGCAGAATATCCTCTATAGCAATGATGGATTGAGCAGAGCAGTGCTACGTTTCATATACTATAAACAAACCATGTCTTAAAGCTTCCAGTCATCTGCAGGGAAAGTTAATAGCACAAAGTACATTTTATGCAGGAATTGTGGATTATATAAACAGTGCCCGTTAAACACTACATTTTTCATGTTAATTAGCCGGACAGTGTCAGTCTGCATAGTTATTCTGACAGTAGTTGTCTGAGTGTGAAATATCCTAAGCAAGACCCCTCATATGAGTAAAAATTTGTATTAAAATCTCACATTGAATTTTGTCATTCACATTGTGAATCACGATACCAATACAATATAGATTAATATGTGCACATTACCAAGAATGAATTGGAATATATCAGAAAGAGCAGAGATGAATGGTAGAGAGTAAACTTTCTTTGAAATGTATACATTCTTATTTAGTAGTAGAAGTTTGCAAACTAAGAAATTGTTAGTGAATATAATTGATTTGCACTCACTGGTTATTTCTGTTTAGTTACCTGTAAGGCTGGGTGCACATGAGCGTATGATGCACAGCGCATCATACACTCGTGTGAAGAAAAAAAAAAGAAAAATACGCCAAGCATATTTTTTTATTGTACTTACCAGTGACAGTGTGAACGTGCATCATACGCTAGTGTGAACCCAGCCTAAAAGTACTTGAACTTAATTTTCTATACTTACACTTTGTATTCTTATCTGTCCACTAATTGCAGACATCTTTGATCTATTGCATAAAGAACCAGCCAATCATTATTAGAACCATTGTTTTAAGATGAGTATTAGCAAATACATATTCATGACAAAGCGAATGTATAGTAAAGTAGATTAGCCATAAAACTGAGTTAAGGCTATGGTCACACTGGCATTTAGGAGCGCATTGTTTTTTGTTTGTTTGTTTTTTTAATGCGCGCAGTGAAAAACCTCCAAAAATCTGTGTCACAAAAAAACCATTGAAAGTAATGATACAAGTACAATATCATGCTTGCATTTCATAGAGAGGAACATGCACAGAACACTTTATGTCACATTTTTTCAAACGAATAGATGTGAACATGAACAACGCAACTGGATTAGTGACCATATGAATTGAACAATACAGTAGTGGTCACACAGGGAAGAGAAGTGATGCATAAGTGCTATTGCTTATATACAGTGGGGAAAAAAAGTATTTAGTCAGTCACCAATAGTGCAAGTTCCACCAC
>WMED01005066.1:0-14089 GCA_019650415.1 Pipa parva
TGAAACACAGACTGAATACATTCTGCCTAGCGGTTCTGGGTTCAATTCCACCCTGGACTTCATCTACATGGAGTTTATATGTTCTCCCCCGCACCTGCGTGGGTTTCCTCCGGGCACTCCAGTTTCCTCCCACAATCCAAAAACATTATTTATTAGTTATTTTTTCACACTATTAAAATAAATAGGTTTACTATGTATTGGCCACCTAGTATTAAGGTATAGGGTGAAAATGATCAGTCGGAAAGACCGCTCTCGAACATAGACTTCTATAGAAAAATATTGAAAAATCGAGATAAATAAAAACTTGTGATAATCTCGCAGGAACAACACGAAATCTCACACGATAAACTCCGAAAGGTCGCTCTTGGCCTTTCCAACTTTAATACATTTCGGCCTTAGACTTACTGATTTTGCAGAATAGTTATAGAAATTGATGAAAAAACAAACACTTACTTGGAGAAAAGGTTTTCAACTATTTGACCAATAAATAAAAAGCACTTTTTTACAGGCTTTAGTGTCCCTTTAACAAACCAACCAAGTTAAACCAATGAAAATGGATACACAGAATAGTAAATGAATAGAGGTATCTGTGCAAGATGCCAACTAAACATCTTTCCTTGTTTGTAGGGGTGTGCGATATTGCTGAAAAATGATATCTCAATATTTTCTGTAATTTCATGGATAACGATGATAAACTATATTTTGCATTATTTAAAAATGTGTTAAGTCTTATATTTCAATTTAGTGAAAAAAATTGGATTAGCTGTGTTTGGGTTAATCCTTGGTTTGTCTGGTTCTGGCATTTTTGCTTGGTGTTGTGTGTGTGTCGGTGGCTGTTAGGCCTGACACGTGGGCCTCTATTTATGTATGTGTATAGTTGGGTCTCAGCTTTGTTACAGTTAAAAGTGCTGCCACTCTGATAGCCTGCCTCCCGGAAGTCTCTGCAGCAGCCTATTCTAAAGGCATGGAGCCGTTCGATAATGACAGCCTGCATATCTATAACGCACCGATTACGATATTATCTTAGACGATATATCTCGCACACCTCTACTTGTTTGTGCAGAAAATCTGTGCCTGCAACGCCTTGTAGTTTATGTCTGAATATTCATTTCATGCATAATCATTTAGAAACCTGTAACGTAGATTCATTTTTAGGCTGTTTTTTTTTATCGAAGGATTATATAGACAGACGTGTACAGTAATAATAATGTGTTGCTGGAATCCTTCTGGCATAAACCACTACAGCAGAATTACCAGTTTGGTCTTGATTTTAATTTTACATTGGAAATAATTTACTTTATTATAATTATAAGCTATACATAATTGTTCCAATGTGCAAGAACTGATCAGACCTGTATTCAGTGTTTGATAAACAGCTGGTTTATAGTAGACAGTATAAAATGTACATTTAAACACTGACTCAGACACCAATAAATCAATAGAAGCAGAACTGGCACAATGGGTCTCTTTAACTAACTTGAGACAACTGTATTTTTACATGCATTTATCATTTCTATTTTTGCCATCAGAAATATTAGACAATTAGTTAAATAGTTTTGTTTATGGGACCAATAATGATAGAAAAGTCTTATTTATACTGGCATGGCAGTTATTCCTACACAGTAGTACTAAAACTGTTATCTTTGATGTTTAATTCCCGCTTTTAATGCATTTCTCTTTGTTGACTGAAGCCATATTTTTTTTTACCTTTGGTTAAATACACAACCACCCAAATCTATTGTATTCTATGAAACAAAATGCATATTTAGGAAGTGCCGTAGAAAGCTCAATATACTGAAGAGAAATACATTGTTAAAATGAAATATCATACCATGTTTATTTTCGGGGGATGTCTTATTTTTGGGACACTGTACCAGTAAAGTATATTTCTTGTACTTCACTGCAGCTAGGTCTTATTTTCAGGGGGAGGCCTTATATTTTTGAGCTTGGAAAAAATTGCACTAGGCCTTATTTTCGAGGGATGTCTTATTTTGGGGGACAGGTATATATCATATAGAAATCTTTCAGAAATGATAGAGACACAAGCTAATTGTATGTTAATTATAAAAGCATAGTGGCAATTTTCTTTATTGTCAATACTGTCCTTTCATTAGGTGAGTTGCTTCATTTGCATATATGTATTTGAGATGAAAACTTACTTTCTTATGTGATTACTTTGATACACAATGCCAGGGTGTTGTTTTTAATTGCTAAATAAACTCAATCAAAATTTTTTTGATATTACATTTTGGCTCTCAGTAGAGTAACCGCACAAAAAGGTTGTTACAGTACAAAAGTTTTGTTGGTTTAAATTTTATTATGATATTTCAATCAGTCTTTTTACTGGTAAAAAATTACATTTTTGTGGTTTTTTTAAATTTACATTTACTCTTTTGATGTAGTACAATATACAATAGAAATGATTTGTTTTATGTGTAAATTAGCAATGAAAATAAGGACAATGGAAGCACTTGGATATCATTTTATGTCTACTTGTTAAATAATTTGCATGTTTCTGGAAACAAGTGAAAAAAAAAACAGTTTTCAAGGCAAAATAAAATAAAATTTAAACATGGCCAGTGGCCATATTGTATTTTTTTAGATAATATATACAGTATTAATGGAGTGCCCTCAAAAGCTCTGTTTTAAAGGTAAATATTATACTTTCAAGACATCATTTAGAATTTTTGTAAGACATCTGGGGTATTTTTTGGTTTTACTGTCTTTATAACCTTGGATGGAGGCCTTAAAATAAAATTAAAATGATCCCCCTTGTTCTAAGATCTTCTCACGCCCTACTTTTACAAGGTCAGGAGTCTAAAATAGGATCCTTTTCCCAGAGGTGAGGTTTCCTCCCATACTGTGCTCCCTAAAACCTGTAAAAAAAATGCAAATAAAAACCAAAATCAGAGCCACTTTTTTGATGTCTTCTCTTCTGACTCAAGAGGTAGTTCTGAACAGGACCTTATTGTCTGCAAAGCCTTTTCCTTCTTTCATTTATGATATAATTAGAGATGGCCGAATTGATTTGGATGAAGTGGAATTCGTTCTGAATTTCAATAAAAATTCGATTTTGAAAGAATTTGAACTTTAGGGTGATTCGGTGGTCCCTGGGATCCCCACACCACCCCCGATCCCCCCCAGTATCAGTAACATCAAGCGCAATTTAAATAATTACCGGCAAGTCAGCGCTACTGCAATAGAAGCGCTATGGAAATAATTCATTTAAACTAAATAAATGACACCTAGCAGTGGTCCCTGGGACCCCTATACCCCTACCCTACCAAAGCGCTAAGCAGGGGGTGGAGATGGCTAAGTGTAGGAAATAATTTTGTTTAAATCATTAACCACTGACTTGCTGGTTAATGATTTAAACAGTGCTGTGTGCTGCTGCTACTGCAGGGGGGATTGGGGGGATCAGAGGGAGGTGTGGGGGTCCTAGGGACCCCTGCGACCTGGGATTTATTTAGATTAAATGAATTATTTCCATAGTGCTTCTATTGCAGTAGAGCTATGGAAATAATTGGATCGCATACTTGCTGGTTATGATTTAAATAGCTGCTTTTGATGTTGCTGTTACTTGGGGGGGTTGTGGGTCGTTTGGAGGTCCCAGGGACACCTAATAAATTGGGTTTAATTAACAGTGCATCCCTATTGCCTTCATTTATGCCTATGTGCCCTCAAAATACCTGTTTTTTAACATGATTCTTCACGAATAAATTTGGGACGAACCGAACTTTTGCTAAAAATTCGGCGAAGCTGCAGAATCAAATTTTTGAGAAATTCAGCCATCGGTCGATATAATCTAATGGAAGGTCCTTTGTGTTTTTTCTTATTCCCCTGTAGCCCCTGTAGACCATGGGGTTTTGACTCACTGGGAGCAGGATCCTGTCTGATAGGGAATTGCACATATACTTTGCATTGCCCATTTCCCTATCACTGACTAATAAATGCTGCAAATTTGTGGTTGCTGTGGTTGTTTTCAGCCCTTTGAAATTGCTTTTACTGAAAATTTAATACAAGTAACTGACACAAAGGGATACATTTAACAGGTTTTTGAACTATTAAATGCAGAAGAAACAACCTTTATGTAACGATAACGCTATTTTCTCTTCTTTTCTAAGCTGTTCAAAAATCATTTTATCTCTCAAAAGGCTGGAGTAAACCCATTATTCCCTATGGAGATGGTCCTGTCATTTAACCAAAGTCCAAAATATTTCCTCATCAAAAAGAGATAATCAATATCGATCTGCAGTGGAAGGAACCCTCATAGAAATTGCAAAGTGTGCCCCTTTTAAAAAATGTATATTTAAATTCTATGGGGAAACATTTTTATCCATCCTTTGTAAATTAGGGAAATTGAAAAGTACAGTATTTGTATTGTATTTATCTTTATTAATCTATATAGTGCTGATATATTACACAGTGCTTTACAGAGATTCATTATTCACTATTTTTCCTGCCCCATGGAGCTAATTTCTATTCAGTCTCACGCACACCTATGTAGTATGTTTTAGGATTGTGGGAGCAAACCCATGCAAGTACGGGGAGAACAAAAAGGGGGTTATTCACTAAGGTGCAAATTTGATTGTCGAATTTGCAAACAGTGGATTCCCATAGCAAATCCGCTACAATTTCCCCATTGTAAAGTCGCAACAATTTTTTAATGTTAAGATTATGACAATTTTCCCATAATAAAGTCACGACTCCAACAATATTCTCATTATAAAGATGCGACTGCGATAGTAGCAGCCTATTGTGACTGTCTTTATCTGGCGAATTTATACCTATATGCAATAATTCAGACTTTAGGGAATAACCCCCACAAACTCCATGCAGATAGATTCCAGGGTGAAATTGAACCCAAGACCCAGAGCGGCAAGGCATCAGTGCTAACCACCGAGCCAAAAAATTTACAGCAAAATTGGATGAATTATTATTAGTGAGTAGGCCCCTTTAAAGAGTCACATAAATCAAAAGGCAAACACTTTTAATATATTTCCAAGTTTTCCCCTTTTTTTCAATATATTTATTAAATTTGATTTTAATTTATGCCTATTTTCCATCTACCAGTTTTGGAATTTCTTGCATTCCTTCTTTATTTTCATGCTAATAGTGTTTGTCAAAGTCAATGTCAGTTCAAATTTGCCCAAATCTACCAAAAATTGAACAAATGATTATTTTGCTTGAGCTAGGAAAAAAAAGAAAAATAACTGGCCAAAATGACCAAAACAACCAGAAAGCTAGCTGAAGTAGGAAAAGCTCTTGTTTTTAATCAATCTGAGTTTTTTGGATATTTCAGAATTGCATAACAAGAAATACACAAAATGATTGATAAAGGAAAAATGTAAAATTGAAGATTCTGGACAACTTTAAAAATGCCATAATGTGTAAAACAATGGAAAATAGTTACTATATGTAGAAACTCACCTACTTGATTTTCTTAAACAATTTTTTCTTTCTTTGGAATAATTGAAAAATTGGACAAAATGGTTTAAAAATTATTGAAAAGGGAAGAGAGTTTTTCTAGTTACACATCTTTGTTTTCTGCATGTTATTACTTTCTAATATGAAACAAATACAGGTACAATTGAAGAGTCCTATTCAAGTGTTGAAGAGTCCTTTTCAAAATAGATAACATTGTCAATAAGTGGTAAATGATGGGAATTCACATTCTCCACCCTATTCTCTTTTTAGTAAATATATCCATTGACATAAAATACTATGGAGTAGCAGTTTCAGAAGCAAGTAAGGGCTAAAATGAAGGAGTTTTCTATCTCAACCCAGTCTCACTACTATTATTGCTGGGAGTATTTGTTTGCAGAGTAGTAGAACCCAGAAAAAGTCATTTACTAACAGATCATACATTCTGATATGACTCAAGGATTCAACTTTCAGCAGCTAGCCTAGCTGTAAGGTGTAAGCAAAATAAAGGATTGTGCCACCAGTTTTGTCTGTCAGTACAAGGCAACTGGATGCAAAAAGGATGCCACAGAATGTTATGCTCATGGCATCAATCAATTGTCTTGTCTGGATGACAAAATTCCTATCAGACCTGTCTTGTGTCATCCAACAATTGGAGAAAGTAAAGGTTACCCCAGATTAGGATTTTATAGCTTACATGGCTTTATTTTTCAAATGTATACAATTACTCTGTTGATCCTATTTACTGCCTTTTAAAGTCCCAGCTACAGGGAAGTAGATTAGATAGGAAGCAAATGGGCTGCCAGAGTTTTCCTAATGAAAACATTAATTAATAAATGACTGTTGAGGATGTTAAAAGATATATGGCAGGCAAATAGATGTTAGCGGTAGAGTGAACTCTCACCAAGGACACAGAGTGGATAGTCCTCATGATGGAGGTTGACTGAGATAGGGCTACAGTGTGGTACTTGAGAGACCATAATTGAGATCTTGTGTGATTAACTGTAATGGAACTGAGACAATATTTGACTAATAGTTATTGATCTGTATTGTAGTTATTGCTATTCGAAAACTGAGTATTAAATCTTATATTTTACTCTGTTCACCATCTTGTAAGCAGGTCACCAATACTCTAGAACTTTCCAGGAGTGGAGAGCATGTTTTAGTAAACTATTAGTTACACAGGGGATTGTGAGAGATGTAGGTAGTAGATTACCTTAACATTGCATGTTACAATAAAGAAATGAATTGCTGGGCTCTTGAGATTAGCATGATAATAACCTATTAAAGGAATCCAAAGATTTGGCATTTATTTTCTAGATGATGCAGTAAAAAATAAGCTCCTGTTTTTTTCAGATTAATAAAAATAAAAATGTTAAGACTTGCCTGGACTAAGGTTACACCGCTCAATGTTTGGCAAACATAGTGTACTTCAATCAAACTACATAACTGAAGCCTCAGCTAAAAAGAAGAGCAAATATACACGTGGGGTGCCACTCTGTGTAAATATTAAGAATGGATTAATAAGTTTGTTCTGATTTTCCGCCTTTTTCCTTTTTCTTTTTGGTCACGTATCAGTAGCGCTAATTGTAACCTTGAAGAGTAAAATGATACGGCATGTTTAATTATACAGAGTAATAGTCATATCAATCATTTTGGTATAAAAACAAATACAGATGTTAAGTCTGTTTTCTGCTGGTGTTCCTAAAAATATAGAAGGAAAAAAATGTCATTCTTTCAGATTAGGTGTATTTCTCCTTTATTGAACTCATTTAAAATAATTCTTAATATTTTACTGGTAGGGGGCTGACATGCCAAGTAGGTACATTTTGCACACTTTATATTTTCCTTTGGTGTTGTTATTATTCGTATGTCCAGTGTCTGTTTCCTAGTCCGTGTCCGCAGTTCATCTATACCACCACTGTACAGCTGGCTTAGGGGCCGCGACCTGGGTACTCTCGGCAGCGGAGTCCAGTACCTCCTTGCGGGGGTTAAAGGTGAAGACCGGAGGGTACCTTAGACTCCGTGCCCTAAGTCAGCTAGCGCCAAAGACAGTGTGGTATATGCCAGCATCCTCCTACTCCCTTTACATCTTGGTACAGAGTCATTACAATGACATCTAGTGACTACCCCTGGTTGAGTCTATAACTCACCTCCTCATAGAAGCTAATTAGATTTGTTTGGCAGGATCGAACCCCCATAAACCCATGGTGATATGGAGCTATACATTTCTTTGAATTGAGATACTCCATGATAGCACCTCCTAGAAAGCCTTCAAAAATTTTATTCTTAATAGAAGTTAGACTATAGGTCTATAGGTCTATAGTTTTCATACTCGCATTTTGACCCCTTTTTGAATATAGGGACCACATTTGCTATGTGCCAGTCCTGTGAGACATTCCTTGTCATTATAGATTCCCTAAACCTTAGAAATAATGGTCTGTCCATGACTGTACTTAATTCCCTTCAAACCCTAGGGTGTATATTGTCTGGACCTGGTGATTTATCTACTTTAACCATGTTAAGATGACACATATTAGATCTAGTGGTGCCCACTTCATCCCTCTTGTTGGTTCCTGCAGCAGTTGGGAAAGATAATTATCTTAAGCTATTAACAAAAACCTGCTTCCCTTATGAGATCTACAGGTTTCAGTTTCCCAATTTATATCTGGGTAATTGAAGTCTCCTATTATTACTACCACATTGTGTTTTGCTGATTCGTTTATTTGTCCTAATAGTAAATCTTCTATGGATTCTATTGTATTTGGTGGCTTATAGCAAGCCCCCTTCAGTATTGTCTTACTGTTTTCCCTCCATGTAATTCCACCCATAAAGATTCCACACTTTCATTGGTCTCATATATATCTTCCTTTAATGTAGGCTTTAGATGTAACATAAAGGCAAACTCCTCCCCCTTTCAGTATTCATGGCCCCTTCTGAACATTGTGTATCCCTCTGGGTTTACTGCCCAATCATAGTTATCATTAAGCCATGTTTCTGTTATTCCCACTATACCATAATTTGATTTGGTAGGCTTCTAGCATTTGTCATCATACAATTTAGCAGCTTTTGCTTATTTTTAATTGTAACCCTACCCTTATCAACTATTCTAACCCCTCCCTTCATTCCACCCCCAGTTTCATTAATTAATCCATGTTCCCTCTCTACACTATCTTGCCCTCTACATAATTTGTTCCCCGCCCCCTTCCCCCCACCATCTCTAATTTAAACACTCTTCCACCCTTATAGCATTCTTTCCCCCAATAAAGCTGCACCCTCCCCATTTAGGTCTAGCCTGTCCCTACTGAAGAGCCTGGTACCCTGTAAGTATTCTATGAGCCTAAATACAATATAAACCTTGTACAGGAAACAAAATACTGTTTATCCTCTCTTGGTTCACAAATGATGCTCACGCTCATAGCACGTGTTTCCTGCTATTTCAAAATATTGCAACTCAACACCATCCCATAGGAAATAATAGTTTATGGCAGAAGTGATCAATAGTTTATGGTGAAATCAAATTTAAAAATAAAAGTTGGTATAAATTCAAAACTAAAAAGCTGCAGCAGACAAAATGGGTGCTATCAAAAGTGTACAGATGTCAAATTTTTCAGAAGGCAAAATGGGCAAACAAAGTGGTGAACTATGTTTTCTTACCAATTTTCATCCTTTTTATGTGTACCAGGATAGGTCAAACTATATTTAAGCTTTGTTACTTCAAGCTGTTTGCATAGCCTTTAACTATTAGATGGAATTCTAACTTAGTTTTTGGGGGTTTTGGGAGTCACAGACATCTTAACAAATACCACCAAATGCCAAAACTAAGCAAGAGACTAATGGTTCAATTACTGGCTCAAAAGAACTAGGTAAATGGACCCAATATAGATGTAAGATAGTTACTAGGAAAAAAATGACTCAACTTTAAAATGTTAATTAAATTTATTTAATGCAAAATGTGTCATTGATTTTGTGACTTAAATGTTGCTTTTAAAATCTTTTTCTCGGGACTCTCTAATTGCACATGCTATAAAAACTACACACTGTACATAAAACACATTCAGTTATATGGACTAGCAAAGGCTGTGAGTGGAAGGGCTAGAATATATAAACCTACCTTTACAAAGAGGTAATCGAGGACTGATGGATGTTTTACACTCAGGATTCTTTGATAGGTGTCTCTTATACTTAGAAAATCAGATTCTAACCGAACTACAGTTTTTGGATATTGTCCTTCCTTCTATATTCTTGAGAAGCACAAGATGATTAGTGAGAGCTTAAGATTTTCTGAAAGATCCGTACTGCTGATTGATACTCCCAAGTCAACTTATATAGTCAAATGATGAAGCTCCCTATTATAATAGACTGTAGTTGGCAGTAAGGCTTTTGGTTTGCAGCTACAGAAAGCAGCTGGGTTCAAGCATGCTTTGTTCACTTTAGATAAGCCATCAGTTTTGGTGATGGGATGGAACAAAACAAATTGGATATTGTGTACATTTCTGGAAAGAATGTCTTCCAAAGCATATTATCAAAATGCAACACCATAGTGGCTAAGGTATTAAAATAATACCTGTTTTTTTTTTGTTTGTTTTTTTTTTTACTTTTGTAAACCAGTTTGCCTATTTATCAATTTGACTTTCTTTTTTTTTCAGGAAAAAAATGTGTTTCAGTGACTTTTTAACGTTTCCATATTTACCTACATCAAAATCATTATTGTTTCATTCTGGTTCTGCTTCTGTTCTCCAGTCCTGAACATTGTCCCCTAATTGGGGTCAATATTGCAGCAAAGCTGCACTGAAAAAAGGGTTGCAAAGACATTCAAATGTGTTAAAATTGCATATTAAGTGGTGATTATGTGTAAAATGTGTAGGAAATGGCAAAATTACATCTATATTTGAATTTTTCACTTTCAAGTAAATAGTTGTAAAAAAATGTGAAAAAAGGAAGGTGAACATCTCAGTTGTTACTAAAAATGTTATTGTGCTTGTGTGTGGCACCAACCTGTTTCAGAGCACAGATTTTAAACCATTTACTTCAGTCTCTGCCCCTGTGGAGCTTGTGGAACTTCCTTATGCAATTACGCAGTCATATAGATACAGACTAGAGCTAGTTTAGTCAGATTGCATTTATCCTAGTGTAGGATAGTGAAATTATTAACTATTAAAATCTCCTAAGAAAGAGTTAATTAACTGTATAAATATGTAATTGATGTCATATGTATGAATTGTGTTAAAAATATAGCACTGAAGGTGTTTTGTGCTAAAGTTCTCTGCTGGTAGCTCCATCTAGTGGGGCATATGAGCTATTGCTTTGATAATGTAAATGCTATGTCATTTCTGGGTGGGATCACAGAGGTTATAAATGTTTCTGTTTTGGTGTGAAAGGGGTCTTTGGGTGGTAGGACCCTTTAACAAGAATAGAGTGAGTAGAGCCCATTAAAATATCACTTCAGAAGTGATAGTTAGCCCTAAGCTACAAGGGGTAGTTTCTCCAACAAGGAGTGCAGTGGGTATAGTGTACCCTAGTGTGTTGGAGAGAAAGTCAGGCACCTAGAGAAGGGTCTTAAAATGATATGGCCTCAGGGTGGTAGTGTTTTAGATCTGGAGACTGGAGGGAACACTTGGGGTGAGAAGCACTCAGGTGGAGCTTGTCCCAAATGCTGTTACAGAATTCCTCTGCATATTCCTAACAGGTGGAATCCCTATGCCTATGAATGAAAGCTGATCCTCACTTTGGTTAAAACGGGGAGGGAAACTATGCAGAAGATGTCCTATGTTTTATGATATGAAACTGTGCTACAAGTTTACAAGTGTATGTGTTCCTCTTTCTAAGTAAATAAACTGTTTATAGCATTAACTATAAGAATAAGTAATTAGACAGATCTGATGATGACTTTAAAGGAGAACAAAAGTTAAAAAAAGACATATTAAAGGCCAACCTTTTATTAAATTCCACAGTTGCAGCCACAGCTTCATCCGGACTGTAATTTGTCTTCACCGAGGCAGAGGTCACAGCACTTCGGCTGACACAGGAGCCATCGCAAAGCTCTGCCGGCTTATGGAAATGGGTTTCAAAATCATCACGCTCACTGCATGGAGCATTCTCTTTGGCCCCGCAATAAATGTGATGAAGTTGAAACCCATTTGATCTGCTGATTCGATAAGTGGGCAGAGCTTTGTGCTGGCTCCTGTGTCAGCCAAAACGCTGTGAGCTCTGCCTCGGTGAAGACAAATTACAGTCCAGATGAAGCTGTGACTGCAACAGTGGAATTTAATGTAAGGTAAATTTGTAATAGGTCTTTTTTTAAAACTTTAGCTCTCCCTTAAAGAGTCTCTCTTTGCTTTCATATTTCTATGATGAACATGGGGCCCTTCAGTTTTTACTGTCTGTTGAAGGATGCTAGCTATAGTTCAGTAAAATGTGGAGGTTGATTTGACCAATCTGGATTAGTAATAGATATTAATCTGTTTCACAAAACTGAATTTGGAGCCAAGTAAATTACACAGAAAGAAAATCAACTAAGGTACAAACATCTTACACAAAACATATTTCCTTCAGGTTTTCCTGCATTTACATAATTTGTTACATAACATTTTCTAGTTTTATCAATTATGGTAGTATGTTTTCCCTGTTCTTAAATTAAAGTTGTTGCAGAGGACCAGTCTGGACACAAACATGATTATTACCGTAATTTATTGCTCAATTTTTTGGTGTTTGAGAGTTTTGGGAAACTTCACAGATATAGGTGCAAACTTGCTCTAGTGTTGTAATCTATAGCAACCAATAAGAGACTGGTTAAACAATAACAATGATAATAAACAAATGAAAGCTAATTTGTGAGTGGTTGCTAAGGATTACAACAATAGGGAAATCTAAACAATCATAAAATCCTTACCCTCTCTGTCCGGTTCATGTACTATATTTCTTTTCCAGGCTGAACTTAAAATGACTATGTATTACTAGTTTAACTGGCCCTAGACCCATTTGCATGTAATAAGAGAGGTTCACAACAAAAGGTTAAATAGTTTAAAAAAAACCCATAAAACAAGAACACTCAATGCAAATTTTCATATACAACTTATTTAAATTTAAGATGTAGAATAGATACCAGAGCATGGCAAGAGTTTATGTAATAAACACTAAAGGGGGATATTTCTAAAGGTTTTTGTTGATTAATATAGGGTAGAAAATAATTTTGTAAAAAACAAAAATGTATCAAATTTCCACATTGCAATAAAAAGCTTTTGTATGAAAACACTGTTTCTACAGGGTTAATTGGTTGAAAAACTTTTCAGCTTTTATAAATGTTCCACTAAACATTTGTTACTAGCTTCATTGACTCTGCGAAATCAACATAGAATAAAACCCTATAGGCTTTCCCTATAACACTAAATAAGTCATAATGGGTGAAAGTTATTAAACTCGGAAAGACTGCCCTGAGTGGCTTATTCAGGAAAGTCCAAACAGTTGTGAAAGGTCCAAATTCACACTAATTTGCTTCGATTCCCCATCTTCATTAATTCAGCAAACTCACATATTACGCTGTAGCTTATACAAAAAAGCAATTCCAAAAAATGAAGATACATTTAGCCTCACAACAGCCAAGAGATATGCTTAAACATGCTCCGAAGCTTGTGCACACTGGTTGACTAAAGGGTGAATTCACCTGTCGAATTCCCTTTTCTACAATTCGAGTCGCATCACCAAAATAGTCACATTTTTACTTCTCATAATTGACTAAGCGGCAAATAGACTTGTCAAACAAGTGGACAGTGATGATCACTGTTGGATGCATTGTGCAGCGTAGTTAGTCGAATAGAAGTAAAATGTCGATTCCTGCCATCAGCTTCCCAATTTGCTAGTTTGATGTGGCACAGTCAAATATGTGAATTCACAGCAGTACACCTAGGGGCTAATTCACTCCTTCGACACACTCCGCTGCTTAGTCAATAGTAGAAGTACCTGAACACGTGCACGCAGAGTAATGCAAAGAGCTTCATAAGATCACAACTATCGTAGTCACCCATATTGTTTACATATTCTCCACATTGTAGAGTTTGCTCAATAAGCAAACATGGGAAAGAGGTGAATAGATGTGAATTCAGAGCTATACGTGAATATTCAGCCTTTAGTCAATAAGGCACTTAGAGGAGCTTGTTTAGCTCTGATCAATATAACACTCACTGAGTTGCCCCACAGCAGACAAGCACATTCACCCTACAGTGGAAGATTTTAGCTATGCTCAGTGGTATAAATATATCAGAATGGGTCCCAGTGCAAAATCTGTGCTGCCGACACATATACACATACCTGCCCACACAACCTAATTAAATAGTAAATTACAAGTTTGTAACAGGGCAGATCTGGCTCTTTCTGTCATATCGGCAGGTAGATGCTGCCTCCCCTGCCATACTTTCTTCTCTAGCCCTGTTAGATGACAGTTACTGTCCAAGTATATATAAATCTTAAATTCAAGAGAGAAAAAAATGAGCTAAGTATATAAACTAGTACCCCAAAAACCTTAAACAGATTTAACAATAAATGTGAATCCTAGAACAACAAACAAATGACTACAAGAAAAAATGGAAGTGAAAAATATAAATTATATTGTTAAAAATTCAAGTTCCCCTTTATGGGCATTTTCCTCTATGGGGTTGACAACTGTCCA
>WMED01005067.1:0-10386 GCA_019650415.1 Pipa parva
GATGTGGGCAACTGCCCAGGGCACAATCTATTTGAGGGGCGCTGATGCCCACATCGCCCAATGCCAAACTCACCTCCTCCAGCATTCCAGTGACGCACCTTTTCTGAGCGCCGCTCCACAATGAGGTAAGTGGAATGCGACGGTGCTCCTTGGCTGCTTTGGGTTTTCTCGGCTCCTGACAGCGATTACTGTTAGCAGAGACAGAGACTGCATCATTACCCGGCTCATCAGAGAGAGATCGCAAGGATGCGATCTCTCTCTCTCTGATGAGCCGGGTAATGATGCGGTCTCTGTCCCTGCTAACAGTGATCGCTGTCAGATCACTGTTAGCAGGGACAGAGATCGAATCATTAGGTATCGGCATCATTACCTGGCTTATCAGAGAGAGATCGATGCGATCTCTCTCTGATGAGCCAGGTAATGATGCCCATCAACCAGTGTGTCGCGGAACCCCTGGGTTGTCCTTGTGGAACCCTTGGGTTCCGCGGAACACCGGTTGAAAATCACTGCAGTAAAGACTACATTCTACCTACTTAATCATGCTTTACTCCAGATATGTTTTGGTAAAGGATGTTTAGTTAGTGAGTTATTAAGCCTCCTATAGGCCTATATATTATGTCATAAGAAAGCCCAGTGCAATTATAATCATTTAGTCGTGCTGCTTTTACTTGAACCCACCTGGTTGATATTAAAATAATAATCAATTGTGTAAAATATGGCTTGGGGGATTTGAGCTGAGTAGCTTCAGAGAAACGGATGCTTAGGGAAATTCATATATGATCTGCCTTACTATTTGAATAATTATCCGTCTAATATGTTTCCCCTTTAGAAATGGGCTCCTTTGATTCAATGTTTCTTTTTGACAAGTAGCACAATTGAAAAGGCACAAGAAAACAATCCATAAAATATAACTAGGCTTTTGATAAATGTAGGCCAATTAACCTTTACAGCAGCAGCTGGAGTTTCCTGTAAAATCCAGACATGGAATATGATAAAATATGCTCTTTCCTGTACTGTTTTAATATTTAAGGACAAAATGATTTGAGAAATAGTCTTTCATTCCTTAATATAGTGAATCGGAAAATTCTCTACATTTTGCTGCCTGCTTCCATTCTACTACCCAGTGCCGGCTCTGCCATTAAGCAGAGTAGGCAAATGCTAGGGGCGCCACGGGACTTGGGCGGCGCGGGATGGGGGGGTGCCGGGGGAGGGGGGCGTCTAGGGCGCCTATAGGGCCAGAGCCGGCTCTGCTACTACCCTATGTAATAAATGGAAAGCATATCATCACTTTGTAGTATAATACATCGAGCTTTAGTGTGAATTCTTAACTAAATCAGTGCTAGAAACTTGTCTGTTTCAAATCACCTTAAATACCCATATTTATGACCCAATGTTTCTAATCATTCATCTACTGTTCTGTATGTGTTGGTATGAGCATTAGGAACCTTTATGAGTCTGGTAAGGAATACTCTGCAAGAAGGTGTGTACAGCAATTAAAATCATTGATTTCAGTAAACAGTAAATTGCATTAGTTAGCTTCATTACTCTATAATACAAAACACAAAAGAAAAGCTTGCCTTTCTGCACATCTGTATTAGTGCTTACCAGTGAAACATGCCGATTTCTCTGGTTCCCTAGAAGTCTCAAATGTCTGAAAGCTACTGTGTGTAGCTGTTTGCCTGAGAACCACTGCAGAGCAGAGGCTTAGCAATAAGGGTCATGACCCTTATTGCTGTTTGCCTGAGAACAATTGCAGAGCAGAAGCTTAGCAATAAGGGTCGTGGCCCTGCTTAGCCCTTTGACTGGGCTAAGGGCCAAAGTGTGCCAGGACGCTCTGGCCTCAATGCCACTCCCAGATCCAGGTAAGTGTTCTTTATTTGGTCCAAGGGGGTGCAGGAAAAGTGACACTGAAGAGGGTCTGGTGCTAATCCTTCACCAAAACCCAGAGATCCATAGATATGCAACCACATTAAATAGTAAATTGCCATATACAAAGAAGGCACAAAGTAGTGTGCAAAAATGTGTCTTATGTTTTGTTAAAAACTGTGTGAGAATTGGGCAAATTGCAAAATAAAAGATTTTTCTGAATAACTTTGAAAAAATTGCCTCTTGATTTTAAGCCTTCCATTAACTATGACAAACAATATGACTAATTCCACTATTAAAGGGATAGCATCACCATGAAAAAAATATTTTGATAAAACACTGTAGGCAGCTTTGAAAAAGTGTTGAAAAAAAAAATTCTAAAACTAATTATAACTAATTCAATCCTGAAAATAATATAATTTTGTGCCCACTGCTTCTTTATGAGCATAGCAGTTTTATCTCACTTTATGACTAAAATGCAGGTTATCTTTATAACAGGACTATAGACAAACTCAGTCTACAGCAGTGATGCCCAACCTACAGCCCACGGGCCATATCCGGTACAACGTGGTGCTATCCGGCCCACGGCTCAAATTCTGAAACGTTGCATATAAGTGTGAATTTGCCAGCTAAAGGCAGTCACAGTAGACTGCTACTGTCGCAGTTGCATTTTTATAATGAGAATATTGTCGCAGTCGTGACTTTACTATGGAAAATTGTCACAGTTGTAACTTTAAATATTGTGCGGTCACGACCTTAAAAGTCGCGACTTTGAAGAGGCCCGTGATACGCATGTCGGAAATTGATATGGCCCCCAGGCCGAAAAAGGTTGGGCATCACTGGTCTACAGTGCTATAAATAAATCATTGTTTTAAACAGTGAAGATCAGGTGAGCTTATCAGTGTAATGTCTGAGCTAAGAAATCAGAAGAAAGGCAGAAAACTGTATGATTACATAGTAATGTTGTGAAAACTGCATATTTTCAGAAAGAAATGTTTATGGATGGTCAGGAAATAATAATATCCCTTTTAACAGAAATGGAAATACTGTATGCTCTTCAGCTCTTCCCTGGTAGTTTAAATCAATAATTAATACAATCCTACAAATCACAACCTCTTCTCAGGAAACCATAAATGTTTCATTCAGTACATAAAGGAAAAATAAAGTTAACCTAAGCTATTACAAACACAAATTTGCCTTTTAAAGTGAAATAAGTGAAACCTATTCTTCGACATAGCGTCCATTTTCCTTTTAAATAACAATGGTGCCGTAATAGTGGCCATGTTCCTTTAATACCTCGTTATACTGTGCCAGTCTTTTTAACGACATTAACGGAAATTACAGCCGAGCAAACAATTTCAAAATGTAATGTCAGTTTAATGGAAATTTTCAGACCCATTGTAGCTGACAGATATAATTTTAATGTTATTGTGCTAGCTACAAAAATAGTTTTCTGCAGACTATTATCAGTAGATTTGAATTGCAGCAGGTAATACATAGAAAAAAGCACATGCGTACTATGTTACATATATTTTTACATGGGTTTTAAGACTTTATCAATCAATTTTCTAATCACCATATATTTGGCTGTTGAACCAAAGGTTTTTTTTTTCTTTTTAAGGAAAAGTAGCAAAAAATGCTTAGAAAAAAAGGTAAAGCAGCCAAAATAAAACTAATAGTTGGAATGTGATAATCTGTTATATATACAGTACATATTCCATTGTACTTAATAGAGGTATACTATATGGTCAAAAGTATGTGGACACACCTTATTAAAGGAACAGTTAAGCCACCAACAGTAACTTTCCTGTCCCAGTGAATCCAAAGAATATTTATATTTTTGTGGTGATTGCTGGTGGAGTGGCAGCTGGGGATCAAAAAGGATGATGGAGGAGTGAGGACATTGCATACAATATGGACCCATCTAGGACTACTTCATGGGTCAAAAGAAAAAAAAAAACACAAAAAAAGGTAAGTGTAACTTTAATGCAGGACTTTATAATTTCCATGTGAATTCAGGCTCTGTGAATCGGTCATATAAGTACAAAAGATATATAATAACATTTTTTTTCCTCTCCTCTATTTAAAAAAAATATATATATATATATATATATATATATATATATATATATATATATATATATATATATATGAATCTGAATCTAAAACTAAAGTCTCTTTGAAAATTCCAAACCCACTGTTAAAAGAGAATTTTAGGGTCCAAAAGTGTTTGCCTGCCTCGGGCTGGCATAAACTATTATTCCCTATGGAATTGGTTCTATGACTTAGTCTCAGAAAAGTTTCCCCATCTAAAAAGGGATATAAATATCAACAGAAAATCGAAGATGAACACAATTGGAAAACACTGCTAAGTGTGCCGCTTTCATTTGATCAATATTAAAATATTGGAATCTTTTGTCTTCAGACCCAACTAAATCAGCAAAATCAAAAAGTACAGCAGAGCATAAATACAGTGTGGGCCATCTATATGGATACACCTAAATAAAATGGAAATGGTTGGTGATTTTAAGTTCCTGTTTGTGGCACATTAGTATATGGGAAGGGGGGATCTTCTCAAGATGGGCATTGACTATGGCGGCCATTTTGAAATTGCCATTTTGGATCCAACTTTATTTTTTTCCAATGCAAAGAGGGTGATTGGATTGTCAATGCAACCCTCTTCTCCCACTCTTGACAGCACAGCATAGACAATTGCCTTTAGATGGCCCCAAAGATAAAAGTCTAAGGGGGTCAGATCAGGAGACCTTGGTGGCCATTCAACTGTCCCACGATGACCAGTCCACTTTCTAGGAAACTGTTCATGTAGGAATGCTTGGACCCGACACCCATAATGTGGTGGTTTTATTTAGGAGTATCCATATAAATGGCCTGCCCTGTATGCTTCAAAACAAGGAAAATCAAACCGAAAAGTACTTTTCCATTCCTTATAAATATCCCGCTTGGTGTCAGAGAGCCCTGTGACAAGTAATATTTCTGTCTGTGGATTTCAGGGTGATGTACTTTATCTGTTTGCAAATGCCTATTGAAGAATTGTTTAAATTCAGTTTCTGGTGGATTTGCTGGCTTATTAGTGAAGCATGCTCACAGACAGGCCTAGGCCATGTAAAACTATTCTAATTTCCCATCACTCTTTTCCCCATATAAAAATAATTTCTTATATTTTATTGAAACCCATGAGATAGCTAACAAATGTTCCATTATATTCGAGGACTGCATATGGAGAATCTTGTTTAAGAGAGTAACATTTGTCAATTTATATTTCCATGTCACATATACTGTATGAAAGCAGATTTCTAAATCTCATTCAGCAAATGATGCTGATGAACCCTCCCTTCCCCCTTTTCATTATCCTAGATGATAAGTCTTAGGCATTGCTAGTGGTTATCCCTATAATGTCAGGATAATTTGTTAGATTTCACTTCATCATTCGTAACCTCTCTGTACTTTCCCCTTAAAGGTGTGAGTAGTGATGGAATCGATACAAATATGCTCCTTAGATATGTCTCTGGACCATGTTTGTTTTAAACTGGATCATTCATAATGGTGATGGATTAGTGGTGTTATTTCATTTTGTCTGTAAAATGCAGCCAGCAAAAAAAAAAGAGCATATATTTTTACCCAAGGTCAGAAGAAAGCTAATGGGTAAAGAGTGATACAGAATTGAGATCAAGTTGAACAGGTACGGTACAACTTAGGCACACTATGCATGGTGCATTCTATTGAAATGCTCCTGAAACATTTGAAAAGTGTAATTGATTTCATGAGTTAATATAAAATAACCTTCACATATAATAATATATAAATAATCAAATAATCTTCAAAATCACTGTTACACCATAGCCTCAGGTGCTGGACAGGAATTAACAGCTTGATTTTTTTATTTAGCATATTTCATTTCCTACTTATAACCCTAAGCAGTAAACAGTTGAATCTACACGTCTTGAAATGTGTAGTCATCATTATTCTCTGAATAAATGTAAGAAAAAATAAATCAAAAGAAACCCAAAGTGAATGTCCACAAGCATATGTTCCCATTATATGTACCCTACCTTGATGTGGGCATTCCACATTTTTATAGTAAAAAATAATTTCCTTAACTGTTGATGGCACCTCCCTTTTCATCTAAATGCAAGGGATGGCGATGTTTTTATTTATTTTTAAACGGCCTTCTGGTTGCTAGGATTCACATAACCTAGCAACCAGATGCTGAGATACATTATTCACTAAAGTCCAAATTGTTGCGCATAGGTGCAAATTCGGCAGATAAAGACAGTCGTAATAGGCTGCTACTGTCGCAGTCGTCTCTTTATAATGAGAATATTGTCGCAATTGCAACTTTATTATGGGAAAATTGTCGCAATCTTAACTTTAAAAATTTTTCGGGACTTTACAATGGGAAAGTTGTCGCAGATTTGCTATGGGAATCCGCTATTTGTGAATTCAACAGTCAAATTCGCACCTTAGTGAATAACCCCCTGTCACTCTTTTCAAGGTAATGTTGGAATTCCTTTAATTGCAATGCAAAGTTATGTTTTTCACCAGTTTGCCACCAGAAAAGGTAGTCATTTTATCATTATACATAATAATAATAACAAGGTGATCTTCTCCTCCCACATAGGAATAAAATACACTTGCAATTCTGCTAGAAACTGCACATTTTACCAGAGAAACTTAAAACTTTACAATTTTTTTTCTATACTTGGTTTATAAAACCGATGAAAAGACTAAAGAAATCATACATTACTTTTTTATTTGTTCCTTGGCTTTATAGGTTTAGGGATTTTGCTTTGTTGACTCATGGTGTAGTCATCAGTTGGAAACCCAGGAACAAATCACAAACTACTTTTTCCATATTCTCATCTACAATCAATACAAAAGGTGCTTCCTTCCTGCAATGTGTTGCAGGACCTACCAGCATGGGGGGATTAACAGACACTCTCCAGCTCAGTCTATTAAAGACAGCCGCTGTGAGTATGTATGTAATATACTGAGTAGAAAGTTATTTATTTTTCCATTTAAATCCCTTGCATTAGGTTTAGACTCAGAGGTTCATTTTCAAGATTATGTATGAAGGATTAGCTACATAATTCCCATTACTCTTAAAGGGAATTGCAAAAGTAATCCTTCATTCTCCGGAGCTGCACATCACATTAAAAAAATAAAATGTCTAAAGCACTAGCCCTGCTTTGCAAGGGATATTGGAAATGCAATAATGTGATATAATTCTCCCAGATAACTTCTGCCGTATTTCAAACATTTCTACCTTCAATTTGTTTAAAGGTTTTCAAGTAAAACACTAAGTAACACATTGAAAAACACAGCCTTTTCTGATTTTGCAAGCAGCAGAGAAGAATGGCAGTGCATACTAATGTTACACTAGTTTGCAACTGATCGTATTTTCTGAAACTTAAAATGCTGATTCTTTAAATCAGTCACCTGCACACCAATGGCTGGTGCTTAGCTACAGCTCTCAGCATCTTTCAAGGTTCAAAGATGTAGTCAGTGAAACATACAACTCAGTTAGAAGGCATATCACTAACACCCTAATGAAAATAAATGTAGTGCTTCGTTATGCGGAGTGTGACTGTTGCAGTTTCTTCAGCACATTAAAAACCATTTTTACTCTTTGTTTGAGTGGAGGGAAACCACATTCACGCTCGATCCTTTAATTTAAGAACAACAGGAATCAGCATTCTTTATTATGTCTTAGTTACTACCTAGGAAAGCATTCTTTAAAGGAGAACTAAGGCTAGGTTCACACTAGTGTATTGTGCGCAGTGTATTAAAAAAAAAATTCTCCGGCAAAAATACACTGAAAAAAAAAACAACAGAGAAAATCCATAGAGAACTATGCTAATGGAATAAAAGTGTTCACGCTAGCGCAGGGGTCTGCAACCTTTTGGGCTGAGAGAGCCATATAGTGCCTCTCAGCCCTTTTGAATTCGGAGCCGCTGACATCATATGTGATGTCACATAGGTGATGTCAGTGGCTCCAGATTGACTAGCAATCCAGAAGCGCAGTGACATTAATGGCTCCGGATTGGCTAGCAACCTGGAAGCGCTGAGAGAGATTTGTCTCTACAGCGCTTGTTGGCGATTAGCCAGCAGACTGTAATGAGTGGTGCTTGCATGTGAGCACTGCTCTTTACAGTCAAAGATCCAGATGCGGCCATCAAAACAGCCACATCTGGCTCGAGAACCATAGGTTGCTGACCCCTATGAAAATTCACCTATTAAGTAAATCCTTTTCAAATCAGGAATGAATTCAACTGAATCCAAGTGAAAGTAGGATACGTTAGAGGACGTTTTTCGGTATTGTCGATATTCAATTAAGAGAGACTGAAAGGACTGATTCCTGATTTGAAAAGGATTTTCTTTATAGGTGAATTTTCATAGGTGCTTTTTCTCTGCCTTTTTTGCTATTATAAAATTTCATGTTTGCTTGAAAATGTAGCACGTTTTTACCCTGTGTGTGATCGCAACTGTAAAATTCCTATTGAAACTAATGTAGTCACATAAAATATGCTGCGTTCTGTGCACCCAAAGAAATAGAGCAGGTAGCGTTCTAGTGTAATACGCTGCACACGATACGCTAGTGTGAACACTTTTCTTCCATTGGCATTGTTCTCTATGGATTTTCTGTGGTGCTTTTTCTCAGCATATTTTCGCTGGAGAATTTTCTTTTTAAAGACACTGCGCACAATACGCTAGTGTGAACCTAGCCTAAATGCTCATTCCACTAGGGGTTACTCTGAATCGGGGTGAAATACTTAATGATGTGCATCATTGCCTCCTGTTTGTCATCATACCACTTTTTGTCACTTTCTGCTTTCTCTTCAAATTCAGCAAGCAGAGCAAGCGCAGAAGCAGAATTCTGATGTAATGATGTTTCTGTGCTTGCTTTGTTTCTGAATTTCAGTAGAAAGAGAAGAGGATTCACACTCACAGAGTGCTATGTATGGTGTTCTTAAATGTCTTGGACTGCTCTGTGCATAAAAAATTGTACACACAATATATAGGGCGAAATTTACTAAACTCGAAAAGGCCAATTTCCCTTTTTCAAGTTTATTCCCTGTAAATCTCGTTCTTTGATCGGTAATTATCGATCAATATTTTTTCAATCGATTTTTATAGATCGAAATTTTTGAATAGAATTGTTCGGTGGAAATGTACCCAAAGTACTAATGTAAAGTATGGCTGCTTTTCCATCGAAAGATCCAATTGAAAAGTTTCCATTGATGCGTAAATTTGTGGTGCTTTATAAATAAAATTATACATACAATTATCAGGTACAACTGACCTCCATAAAATACCTCAAGAAAAGAAGATATTTCATCTCACAACTTGATTTTATGTTATCTTACATTGTAGGCAGTGCATTTAAGGAGTCAATACAAGATTCAGATTTTCCATTAACATGTTATAAGGTGATGACTTATTGAATACATTTTATATACTGTACATAATGATATCCTCAACAGATTGCTCCTGTATCCTTTCCATTGTATCACATTATGGTCAAATGCTCCAATATCTAACTTTGAGTCCTCAACAAATATATTAATTAATGAGTATTGACTGACTGAGTTTTTCTACTATTAGTCACCAATAAAGATCCCATCAGTCAGAACACATATCATACTTTTAAAATGAGCTGTATAGAGTAGACCAACAAACAATGATAAAACCCATGTATTTTAAATCTGTCTGGAATCTGCTTCAGTTGTTTTTACTGGAGGGTTTTTATTTTCAAATATAACAGTAACGGTTTGTTACAAACAAGCAAAATGTCAAATGGACCCTTTCTCCTCGAAGATGCTCCTAATGTGACTTGTAGCTTTATAATTCTTCTACTTCCCTCTTGTCCCCTAGTCTCAAGGTGTGCACTCCCCCCTTATATATTACCACACTCACAATATTGTGCAAGATTAACCATTAAATGGTTCTGAAACATCGGGTATCTATTTGATAGAACACCATAGAACACTTTCTTCCTTGGCTAAAAACGTTTGACTTGGTATCACGGTGCAAACTGTGCATTCTGTTCCATCAGGCTCACAATGCTTCATATTTTACAATTCCCAATGTAAAGGATAAGGGTGAAATTTTGTCTGGGAAGGATAGTAACATGGAGAAACAATGTATTAATGCTCACATAGTCATATAAAACAACTTCAACTCTTCCTAAATTCTACATTATTTTTGGCCTATGTCTCCTATTGTAACATGCATAAGAAACAGCTTTTTACAGTTACTATTTGTAGTTTTTTTTGTCTTTAATGGCAGTAGGCTAGCTAAGATTAATCACTCCTATTAATTACACACAAATATAGTAGATTTACTCTCAGAAATCAATAGTAACACAGGCAAGCATAGGTTTTCATAATTGAGGACATAAATAACCACTGAGGTGATTGCTTCCAAGTTTATTTATCTATTACATTCTGGAAATTATTTATTGCTTTTTGGATACCATGTATAGTGCTTCTATATGCCCCA
>WMED01005068.1:897-19957 GCA_019650415.1 Pipa parva
AGGTACTGTTTTTTTAACTCCCAACTGCAAGCTTAATTTCTAAGTTAAAAGGTGCCAGTTGCCCCTTTATAATTAACCAACTAATAGGGAGCTCTGAATAATAGACACTGATACCCACCTTTATTGAGCTAAGTCCATCTGTCGCTATTTGACCTTTTTGTGTATCAGCCATATTTTCCCATCTGTAAGAGCAAAAGAATCAAATATGTTCACTTCAAATATTTCTCAAAACATGCAGCGCTATGAAACAAGAAGATGCTATAATCTTTTACTCAAAGCAAAAGTAATCATGCAATTTAAGACAATGGTTTTACTAATATAAATGATTAAAAGCAAATCAATTAATGAGGATTGTGACTATGCAAATGTCAGTCTAGAAACAAATGCCCTTACACGTACTAAAGCATTTAGTTAGCATTCCTTCATTTATGTAGCATCTAATTAAAGCAACATTTGTGCTGCATTTATGATAATTAAATTCACCATAATTGAGCACAGACAGCATCATTTTGATGAAAGCCTTTGATAAAGAACCTTTAAAAATCTGCGAAGAGTATGAATAGAATTTTGTAACTGAAGAAGACAAAAAAAAACAAACAAATACAATATGCAGCTTAATGATCATGTCTTGATGTTATTGATATGTTGCCCCCTGTCGTTTTATTGCATTTGACTGCTAACAGAGAATAAACAATTATTTTTTTTAAACTGCTTTAATTTCAGGGAGCCCAAAAAAAATAATTTATTTTAAACATGATGATTCTTTTTGTTCAGATTCTGCAGCAAATTGGGTCTTTATTGGTACAGCAAAAAATGTTACATATTTGCACAATTTTATCAGTTTCCAGGTGTGTTCAACCTTGCTGTTACTAGGGATTACGAAAAGGGTTACAACTTGGGTCTGCCATTAATAATGGTTTTCAATAAGTGATGACATCTCTGTTGTAGTATAGGTGCAAAACAGGACATTTTAGTTTATGTGGCCTTTAGAACCCACAGATTATTTCTGGATGCCAAGACTATCCTGATATCCACCCTAAACCTTGCCACTTTTCTGTTAAAGCTCTATAACTCTGTCATGAAACCTAAAACAAATGTAAACTCACTGCCCACAGAGCATAAACCTATTAATACATGTTTTTGCATCCACATTCTCAATGTCAGGAAATTATGTCCTGCACACAAATTGATTCTGCACTGGATAAAACTGTTTTGAACCCTTTTTCCCTTAATTTATTGGCCTTATTATATGTATATACAGTATGTATAATTTTATTTATGAAGCATAAATTTAGGCAGCGCTGTACAATTCAGCAATACAAATATAATACAGACAATGGGAAAAGTGCATTAAACAATAAAAGTATAATATCACAAGGATACATCACTTTAAGTGCCAAGTTGTGGTTGACACAACAGGTTGGAGGTGCCTGCCCCATATTGCTTACAATCTAAATGGGCGGAAGACCTTACATACACAGATAGAAGGGCAATAAGAGCTGCAACAATGTGCTGAAACATTGGTCAATAAATACAAATACTAAGCATAAATAACTAATTAAGGATAAAATATATAGTATACGTAAAAATAGTTCTAGTGCTCCATAAGAAAGAACTTCAGTTTGGTTTTAAAAGTGCAGAGGGAATGTTCCTGGGGAAGATAAAGGGGTTAGGATGCCAGATGTGTAGGGCAGAAAGAGAAAGGGATTTAAGATGAAAAAGGTCAGTACTGGTGTGTGGCATGGAAAGCTGGTTGCTTTGGTACGAGCGCAGCTGACATCAAGGAATATATGGGCATATGAGTGAGGAAATGTAGTGAGGGGCAATGGAGTGAAGTGCCTTAAATGTCAGAAGGAAAATACTGTAAATTATTCATTTGTTTACATTAAGCCAAAGAACAGAGAAAGATTGTAAGAAAGGCTGTCCCTTTGGGAGAGAGGGAGAGAATTCTGGCAGCAGAATTTAGAATATACTGGAGAAGGGAGAGGTGGGAAGCTGGAAGGCCAAATAGAAGAACATTGCAATAGTCCAAGCGGGATAGGATGAGAGCATGCATGGGTGTTAGCAGTGGAGTAAGAGAGAAAGGGGTGGATCTTGGCAATGTTGCAAAGGAGAAATTGACAGGTTTTATCAGTGGTGAAAATGTTTTTAGAGAAGGAAAGAGCAGTGTCAAAAGTCACCCAAGACAATGTACACGTGTTACAGGGTTGAAGATTGCATCATCAATTAGACTAGAAAAGGTAGGAGTGGATCCAAGTTTGAGTGTAAAAATAATCAGTTCAGTTTTAGTGAGATTTAGGCCCTCATTCACCATAGTGCGAAGTGAGCCGTGAAGCGTTCGGCTCACTTCGCATATGGTATTATGCGCATGCTGATGTCCTGCATGCGGAGAGCACTCGAGTCTCCTCACCGGGAGGGGAATCCCTTTAATGCGTATGCTGATGTCCGCATGCAGGATATCAGCATGCACATAGTACCATATGCGAAGTGAGCCGAACGCTTCGCGGCTCACTTCGCACTATGGTGAATGAGGGCCTTAATTTGAATTGGTGCTTGGCCATCCAAGAGGAGATTACAAGGAGACAGACTTGTGGAACAAGCTAACAGAGACAATCACTGTTGGAAGCTTTGTGTAGCGTAGTCAGTTGAATAGAAGTAGGATACAAAGTCATGCAAACTGATTTAAATTCCCACAGTAAAGTGCAGTGACATCTAGGTCATGTTTTCATTTAGTCACAGTTGCCATTGTTACTTTTGAAGGTCTCCTTATGCCACACCAGAGCCCTGTCATCAACCCCCCAATGTGTGATGTGATGTAGCAAAGTCAAAGTGGATGAATTTGGAACAGTACATCTACTTAAATTCACTTCATCAAAGACTCGATTGCTTGATCAGTAGTCAAAGTCCCTGTGCACTTGTGCGCAATGTAATGTGAAATGCTTCATAAGATCACAACTATTCTAGTTGCCCAAATTAAATGCATATTTGTCACATCATAGAGTTTGATCAATAAGCAAACATGAGGAAGCGGGTATCAAATGCAAATTCAGAGCTATACGTCACTATTTGGTCTTTAGTCAATAAGTCCCTTGGTTTGTACCATTTAAAACCTGTGGTATGGTTATGTATAACCATTTTCAGCCTTAATGGTATGCATTAGCATTCGAGAATAGTCCAACCACAGGATTAACTATTAACTCAATCTTGCTACAATGAAAAGCATTATTAGGAAACTTATTATTTTTGTGACTATTTTGCAGTCAATGATCTACTGCCAGCTGTAATAACAAAATGGTGGGGAATCAATTATGCCAACCTAAAAAAAGTGACAGGGCTATGGGCAGAAAATAAGGTTGCGGCAAAATATTAAACCAAGCATTTTAAGGCCTTGTTATAGTACAATCTTTTAATGTGGTGCATAGTGGTCTGCAGATAACCAATTACCTTAGTCATTCCACAGTAGATGATGATATTTTGCTCAATGACTGGCAGATGCCAACTATATAAAAATTTGCTCAGGAGCAAAATTGAATTGCACTTTGACAAATATCTACTCAAATGTATTAGGCTAGGTTCACACTAGTGTATTATGCACACTTGTTCTGGACACACATGCATACGCTGCATCTGGAATGCTGGCTGTTGCATTATTGTTGGCATGTGTACGCTTCGCAGAAAATGCAACCAGATAGAAGGAGATGTTAACGCAGAGGGAGCATTTACACTGTCGTGGGTAAATACAATAGAAAAATATGCCAGAGCATATTTTTTCACACTTGCATATTATGTGTTGCGCATAATACACAAGTGTGAACCTAGCCTTACCCATTTCGAAGGCTAGGTTCACACAAGCATATTAAGCACAGAGCATAATATGCTAGTGTGAAAACAAAAATACGGCTCAATGCAAGCAAATGGTACTTACCTAATTCCGGACACACTAGTGTATGACGTGCATACGATTGTATTATACGCTGGCCCAAAATGCGACCACACAGGATGTGAAGTTAATGCCAAGATATCGTTCACAGTGTCGCTGGTAAGTTCAAAAGAAAACTATTTTTGGCATATTTTTCTTTGTTTTTTTTCACACTAGCGTATTATGCGCTGAGCATATTATGCTCGTGTAAACCTAGCCTTAATAGCCAGAGTTTAGATACTATAAGGGGAAAGAAGATAATTAGTTATATTATATATTATTATTTTGCACCTTATTCACATGCCTGCAGATAACCAATTACATTAGGTATTGTCGAAAGCTAATTAATTACATTTACAGTATCGAATCAGCTACATAACAGTTACACAATTTTGTAAGTAATTTAAATTACTTTTTGACCAGCAGATACCCAAGTGCCTGTACATCACTAATTTCTTTGTAGTCAGTGTTCAGTTGCTAGTTTGTTCAGCAGGTAATCAGTTACATTATACATTGCACAATAACCATAGTTAAGTGTCTTATTGACTTGAAAATATCTAAATACATTAGGTATTGCTTAACAAAACCAGTTATGTAGGTAAGAGACCAGCATCTAAGTGCACTCAAACACAGTATAAAATGCTCTAAAATATCATTAGATGCAGTGAATATACCATACAACATGCCAATCATGTAGCAGAATGAATCATAAAAAGTAGCAGAATGAATCGTAAAAAGTACCAGCTCAGTTGGTGCAGACATGGAGAAAAGGAGGGGGGAGGACACAGAAAGGAAAGAAGTAAGGGAGTGATAGAGAAGGGAGATGAAGGGAGACAGTTGAGGGAAGGAAAATGGATGGAGGGAGAGTGAGAGAAACAGAAGGAGGGAGAAGAGCAAAAAGGAGTCAGAGGAAGAAATGAGGAAACCAGACTAGAGCGAGGGAGATTGGAAGGGAGGGAAACTTTATATGGGAGACAGATAGAGGATGAAAAAATGAGAGGTAGGGTGTCAGATGGGAGGGAGGCAGATATAAACACACATAGGGAAGAGAAAGGGAGAATGAAAGGGGGAAGAGGGTGAAACAAGAGAAAGGAGAGGCAGAGGGAGAAATGGAAAAAGAGCCAAGGTGAAAAAGAAGGAAAACAATGAGACAAATAAAAGGAAGGAGACAGAGAAAAAAATAAGGGAGATCGAGGGAGTATAAAAATAAGGTGGTAAATGGGGAAGGAAGAAAAGAAAGAACACAGAGTCAAAGGTTTAAAAGTATAGGGGAGCTAAGGAGAGAAGGGGAAAGGAAAAAAGTAGGACAGCCAAAGAAAGGGGAAAAGGAAGGAGGGAAGAATGATAAAAAAGAAAGAAAAATGGAGGAAGGGGTAGGGAAGAATAAAATAAGGATGTTCAGAGACAGGAGAGGAAAGAAATCAAGGTGTTACAGTGAGTGAGGTAGGATGGGAAGGAGAAAGGGAGTGAGGAAAAAAAGTAAGAGAGGGAAGCTCAGCTTTTTTGGCTCCTAAGACTGGAAGGGGAATGGAGAATGGCTAAATAAATACCAGTTGCTGGTGGGAGAGCAGATGACTGGATAGTGACTTTCTTTCAGCCTGCCTCTACCAGCCAAAATTATACCAGGATCCCATTACACCATTGGCAGCTCCTAATATAATGCCCAATACTGTGCAGTCATAACCCCACCATATACATAACCCACCAAATATTTTTCAATAAAGTGCAGAAGTCCCCCCTGTATAGTACCAAATACAGTGTAGCAGTCCCCTATAATTTTCGGTACAGAGAAGCACTTCATTCATATATTGCCCAGAAGAGTGCAGATAATCCACATGTTGCCCAATTCAGTTCAGTTGGTGTGGGTGGTGAGCCTAGGGAATTCACTCAGCCCCAGGTTATGCTCTGCACAGTTTTTTTGCAGTTTTCTATATTTTTACAGGTTTGCATCTTAGATCAGAATAGTTCAGGCACAGTTTAATGTTTCATGCATTCTGTTTAGATTATTTACTGTAATGAAACAATCTGTTTTACTCAAATACTGATCTGTCTGTCATTTATTTGTGCAGCTGGTAAAAGATGGTGAAGGTGCAGAAGCTAGACCTTTTGTGAAAACATATAAATAGATGTGAAGAGATGAGGTAATGATAATGGTTATAATTAAACAAAAATAGTCAAGACTGATTTCCCAGTGCTTATATTTTCTAAAATACAGTTTAAATCCACATTTGGTCAGTTTATTGTCCAGATGCCTCTGATTTGGGTTTTGGGGCCTTTCACATGTGATTTAAGGTTGCACTCCAAAGCACAAACACAGAAATGTGCTAAATATAGAATATAGCCATTCTAAAGAAACTGACATCTTTTAATGGGCTTTAGAATCCATAAAATACAATTATAAAACAGAGGAAAAATAGTATATTAGAAAACTAAGGCCAAAAATCCCCTAGGCTAACATTTGTTGAAATGATTTATTTAGTGGGGGAGCTTATCAGCGTGTCTTACATATCAATGCTGGTTCAGTGGCCCAGAGGGGACAATCCCCATCATGCTCTCTAATCTCCATTTTAGTTCGAAACAGAGGAATTCGGTAGCTGTTAGGTAGGCCATATTTTTTCTGACTGGGGTATTTAGCTAATCACAGACTGGCTGGCATTGGAAATTTTGCTACCCTTTAAGGCAATGTTTCTTGGAAAATAAATGCATATGAATCTCTCAGGGAATATAAGATGTTTTTTAATGTCGTCCTTTGACTTGGTGATTGCTAATATCTGATATCCCACCTGTTGGTTTTATAATGTCAAGTTCTTACAGGTACAAGACAGATATATTTCTCTTCTGTCTAAGATGGATTGTTCTAACCAGTAAGTGAGGTGGTAAATTAGTGGCTTACAATTAAATTATTCTTTAGAAAATCAGGTATTGAGAATTGATACTTTACTCAAAAATCCTGTCACTTACCACAAACTCCATATTTTTTGTGTGTTGACAATAGAATGGAATAGGGATATCAGGAACATGCTGTGGAGTTTTCCTCAGGACCCAACTTGTCTAAATCAGTAGACATCCTCTAAATCCTGAACATTGGCTCTTAGTGGTAGAATGGGCAATGTATCCCTTCTTTCTATACTGACTCATAAACTCCTCATGGGTTGAATAGGTATAAATTGTACAGTGTTTTGCCCATGGTAAATTAAAAAGGTTGAATGGTGCTATTGATTAATTGGATGGTTCTACTGATTTGTGTAGCACATATCCATTTTAAAGTATGTAATAATACATACATTATTTTCTGATTATTAATAATAGACACTGGATATCTGTTGCTCCTTATTCTTTTGACCTAAGATCTGATTAATTTTTTCCCTTGCTGTGCTCCCCTATTGCCACATTTTATTGCTGCTTACAACACCAGGACAAAAGAATATAAAGTAGTAAATTATAAACAACATTGAGAGTTATAATAGCAATACAACTTAACTAGGAGTCTTCAGATGTTATGTATTTTCACTTGAGCAGTTTATGCTTCATGAATCATAGAAAACAGAGGCAAAATTAGCATTTTTTTTCTATTTAGAAATTAAAACCTGCCGTTTTGTTCAAGCACAAATTTAGCTTTCTGTTAATTTGCCCTTCAACTAAATGTCAAAATAAATTTGTGCAAAAAAAAAAAAGGGAAACATTCACATTCTCTTGTAGAAAAAGTTCTAGAAATGCATGCAGATGACTGCAGAGATTATTAGTATCAGTTCTAAAAAAAAAAAACAAAATGAGAATTATATGATGCCTTTATTTAAACATGAAATATAAATATGAATTATCATCACTTTGGGTTGCTACACTCTAGAGGGGTTTATTCGCTAAGGTGCAAATTCAAGATAAATTCATTAGCATCTTTAGAAGTTTTGAATCCAGTTTGTCTTTCAGTTGACATGATCAGTTCTATCCTTACCGTTTTTTTGTTGTGAACTGACTATTTTAACGTTATTAGGATGTAAAAAAAATAAGATGGGTACAGGGACTTTGGAATAAACTTAACCTCCAATAATGAACTAAATATTTTAATAAACAGAAATAACACAAAAAGAAAAACAATCCATTGTGTTATTCAAAAGAAGTTGCAAAAGCCAAAGTCCAATTCATTTGTGCGTGAATAAATGGATGTAGAAGGAGCACTCGATCTCGATTTCAGCAAGTCATCCAGTGCAGCGTTACAGTGTCAAAGAGAGCCAGACTCAAAGTCAGTGGAATGGTTATAGCATTGACTGAAATATCACAGACATAAACTGGTGATTAATAGTGTAACATTAAGTGAGTGCAACATTCAAACACACATTGTCCTCTATTTAGATGAATTGTTACCTTGGGATTATTTTTTTTAGAGAGAAATTCTTAAAGGTCATTTTGACCTCTCTGATTTGTTTACATTTTTTTTTTGCCACAATATTGCTGCATTTTTCCCCGTTATTTTAGTTTGCAGCACTATTCAAGTGCATTTCTCACCTCAAAACTAATACTAATTTAGGTTGTACTAATGAAGTAAACTTGTTTGTAAATATATATGTATTTTAAAAAATGTACCTTTATACAGCGTTTCTCTCTATCATCTACCCTGTCAGCCTGGGGATATTGACAAAAATGTTTATTTCATTTAGTAGAACCTAAATTAGTATTAGTGTGTTGAAGTGACAGGTGCGCTTTCAATTCGATAAATTTATATAGGGGTGAATAGAAAATTACTGATATGAAAAAGGATTGATATTGACAAAAATGGTACACTTTGTAGTGTTTTTAGTGAGGGTCCTATTCCATTTTGACCAATATTGATATTACTGATCTTGAAGAATATAAAAGTAATCACAGTTTGACAATTTATTACTTAAATGACCATTATTTGGTACCAAACATATGCACTCCAATGACAGTTTTAAAATTTGTTTGCGCCTGATCTCTGTATATTTAGACATGCCTTTTACACCAAGCACTACAGCAGTACCACAGTGCAACACCAGCAACCACTGCAACTGATTTGGACTCCTGTAATTTAGGATGCAAAATTATCCTTCAGACCCCATTACCCACCCTGCACCAGGGCATGGAGGAATCTCTTGCATGAGGAGAGGTAGACCGAGACTAAGTATAGAAAGTGTGACAGGGATTGGCTTCTTTGTATTTGTTGGCTGTAAAAAATAAATAGAGAGCTAAAATGTGTGTATAATAAGCATAATGTGTCCATTTTATCAATTCAAGTATCTAAATCCTTGCTGTGTATAAAATATATATATATATATATATATATATATATATATATATATATATACTGTATATAGCAAACATAAAGTAGAAACAGCACTCTCCTCCATTTGTCAAAGGTGCACGTGGAAAGGACGCTGCCACATCCCACAATATAGAAAAATTCGATCTCCAAAGCACTCTTTTTAAAAACAAAAGCGAATAATTATTTATATAGCATACATACTTGATAGGCAACGTTTCGGACACACCTGTCCTTTCTCAAGCTAAATAGAGGCAAACCATTTATATATAAACACAACATGGATTAAAAGTAATTTTTTTTCTCTCGTTTCATTTTTTTACTTTGTTGATCTCTACTTTTCACAACTTCATCCACAGATGAATTCTTTCTCCTGAGGAAGCCGCAGCGGAATGTGGAGAAACGCGTAGAGAGGAGTGAAAGAGCAAAACACGAGCTACAATTGAGAAGGTTTTATGCTAAACACTCAATTTTTAAGTACAAGTACAATTGTGAATAGTTTGGTTTTTAAATGTATTCATATTAAAGTATAATCTACAGTATGAAGCTCTTTCTGTTCTGTGTTGTTGGCCTGCGGTGATAAATGGAAGTCTAGAGGGAACGCAGATAGGACTGACTGATACTTAATTTGAAAAGTACCTGAGGTGCCACAGATATTGAGTTCAAGGCTTGTAGTACTTACCATCTGGTGAGCGCATAAGTATATTCACTTACCTGCACCTGGGAGTTTTTTGCACAATAGTGTTTTAGGTTTTCCTTCTTTTCATTTAATGAACAACAACACAAAAAACACAAAAAAAATTTTCTATGATAGCAGTGTACGTTTGGGTCTGCATTTTAACTTACAATATTGTTTTGATAAGACACTATTAGTGTCTTTTTGTTCTGTTTGCGCTTTTATAGGTTTTTCGCATAACTTTCCTGTTTGGTGACATTCGGCATTTGATCTTTATTGACCTTCTTAATAGTGCTGCTAGGTATATCCTTAAATGCGCATTAACCTTTTATTTAGCAATTGTAGAATGATGGATTACTTAGGCATGTCACATTTAAATGTAACATTAATGCAGTAATCAAGTTTCTGATGAAAGATGGAATTAGACATTTTTCTTTCTTAAAAATTCATCATTTTCTCTTTTAAACAAATTAAATGGAATATATATATAAGTTTTCTTAATCATTACCTCCAACATTAATGATTGTTTCAAAATGACAATATGGTATTTTTTTTCTATATTGATTTGTCCTTTTGTGAATATACAGTAGTAGATAATGGTCTTAATGCTCTAAATTTGAATTCATGTTAAGTTGTTATTATCATCATCTTCATGAGACAGACACCAGTACAATAGACAGAATAGTTTTGTGAACAAAGTTTTCAGTTCTGAAAAAACCTGAATGTGTTCAAAATAATTTTTTTTCAATAATCAGGAGAGAGTTATATCATAGATAAAATTAAATGAAAATGCAATACATTTTAATGCTTTCTTATCCTCCTGGCTTTAATATCTAAAAAAGCAATTAAGGTGTCAAAAGTATAGCTGTCACCTTGAATGACTGTTATGCATATTTGAAAACTTCATTTAAAACAGCGTAATGTTAGAGTGTGGAGAAGAAATTGTTTTCAAGACATTGCCTAATACCCCATTTTCTGTCTACATCTGTTTCAGATACTTTCAGTTATTTCTCAGCTTCCAAATCGAACATCTAGTGGATACAGTTGAAATAGGATACTACAGTATACATTTTGTCTTGGTAAGAGGTAGATGTGCAGGGACAAGATTGCTAGAAGAATCCCTCTTCCAGGGATGGTTGTAGACATAATGGGGTCCTGGGCCCTACTATGCTTGTCAGGTTGGTGCTACGCAGAGAGCATGAACAGAATGGGTCAGTTTGCAGCATGAGACCTAAAGGTATTAGAGGCCCTGGGTAATTATCCAGTTTGCTCTTTCCCTGCTGTCTTGGCCTGCTAAGACCCTGCACTCTAGTACATCTGATCCTACCTTTTGTATAACAAACATAATATGGGCGAAATTTATTAAACTTGGAAAAGCTCATTTTTGCTTTTCCGAGTTTATTAATCAAGCGAACGCTCGGAATTTTCTCCTGGTAAGTATCGCGAGATTTGTTTCGATCGATACTTACCGAGATAAAATTTTTTTCATTGAATATATCCATGGAAAGGGTAGCCATACTTTCCATTAATGGAATGGGATTTTCCGATTTTAATAAATTTCAATATTAATGCAGAAATTGTGTTCTGACTCTGTTTTTCTTCCCCACACAGTCTAGGAAGACTACCCTAGCACTAAACATTCCCTCTGCACTTTTAAAACCAAACTGAAATCCTACTTTTGGAGCACTAGCACTGATATTTATCACTGATTTTTATGTATATATTTTATGTTATCCTTAAGTTATTTATGCTTAATATTTGTATTTATTGATCTGTATTTCAGCACACATTTGCAGCTCTTATTAACCTTCTCTGTATCTAAGTCTTCCTCCCATTTAGACTGTAAGCTTTATGGGGCAGGGACCTCCTACCTCTTGTGTCAATCACAAACTAGCACTTAAAGTGAAGTATCCTTGTGATATTTTACTTGTATTGTTTAATACACTTTTCCCATGTCTGTATTATATTTTCTATTGTTGAATTGTACAGCGCTGTGTAAATTTGTGGTGCTTTATAAATAAAATTATACATATTACATACATACAATAATGGGCATGCTAACTGACTGGTTTGAATTATAATAGAAGAAAGTCATCATCCCACGGTACTGTCCCATGGAACACCTCACCCTTAATATCCGTTTATGAAAAATGATTGACATCCGGAATTCCGATAATATTATTTAATGTGCAAACTCACATAATACAAACACTGACTGCTTTGAAGACATTCATGGTCCATCTTATACAACTCTTACTCATCTCAAATGTATATTCTTAGATAGCAGTATTTGGCAGGTGGGACAAATCATATTCAATTGTGCAGGTATAGTTTGGTTTGCTCACTCTTGGTACTGAAAGTTTCTGACAACATTTGCTGTAGTGTCGGCATTGCTGTGGTGGATGGTGAGGAGCCAGGTGCTGGTCAGAAAGGAAGCAAAGAAAGTAGACAAAGTACATCTGAAGTAAGTACAGCGCTTCTATTCAAAAATCATTTTATGAAGTACATTAGTTTCACATTCTACTGGTCATTTTAAAAACAATACAGGGCTTCAAATAACAGGCTGGAGCATTCCTTTAATAAGATATCATTTTAAAATGCATCCTGCAGAGTAAAGAAAATGAAGCTACAAAGCTCTAATTCAGTACTCAGCTGCAACTGGTTAAAGGGATGATATGGTTAACTTATTTCTTAGTTATTTAGGTGAACTTTATCTGCAGTTTAGGATTCCTTCTTATCTCATTTAATATGTGTAAAGATTGTACTGGAAGCTATGCAGCCCAGAATAGAGTATATTTCATAACTCTCCCCCTTTTAAGGGTAATGGTAGTTATGTATGTGGTATGCAAATGGACTGATTACCATGCAACTAAAAGGGATGTTTAGCTAACTCTATCCCTTAAATGCCAATATCTCTGAAATATCCATACTGCAAAGCTAGTTGATAATAAATTAGTTCAGCTGTGCATTTCAGGGCTGCAGAAAATCTAGTGCAGTGTGTAATATGCTTCAAAGTAGTGTAATAATCAGCCCAGTTGTAGTGAGGATATTGAAGCAGCCGGAAAGCTGAAGAATCCAATGAAAGACCTACTCTGCAACATGGTGCATTGGAGGTATCAGGACATCCAGGGGGATTTCTCATTTACAGACAAGTTATATATAGGCACTCAGTGCATGTACAGTACAGCTGGTGTCACCCAGCTGACAACTTCACATGCATTTATCCTTTGTCTCAGGGCTACTATACATTTGGATATGTTCTGCAGTCTCTTTGCAAAAGGTTGAACATTTTTAGGTGAAATAATTTTTAACCTTTAGCTCTCATTTAACAATCTTGATGCAAAAAATGTGGTACTTAACACAACCCACTCAGGTTCAGGCTGGGAACAACAAAGCCTAACTAAATATTAAGGATCTAGCTCCTTCAATGCTAACTTAAAGAAAGGAACTCAAAATTCCATGCAAATTTAAGCATGAGAACAGAAAAACAAACAATTCATCCTGAAATTTCTAGATGATGGCCAACCTTCTTTTATAAGCTAGGTGTATACATCTCAGAACTGTACTCTGAACACTGGCTAGGTCTGCACTTTTATAACCAATTCCAGCTATCTGAAAACTCTCCTAAGCATCTGTAAACATGATTGCAACCAGGCTGAACACCACAAACAGTAAACTATACCAAGCTTGGATTGTCTCTATCTTAAAAATGTTTTATCTATCTATTTCTCTATCTCTCTATCTATCCATCTATCCATCTATCCATCTATCCATCTATCCATCTATCCATCTATCCATCCATCCAATCTATCCATCTATCCATCCATCTATCTATCCATCCATCTATAGATATATAGATAGATATATAGATAGATATATAGATAGATATATAGATATATATATATATATGCTGTTATATACTATTTCTTTTTTGCAACATATTACTTAAGTATTGTATGTGCAAATTTATTCTAAGACATGTTTGGAGGAGTAGGGGAACACAGACATACTCCATACCAAAACATCTGAAGTATTTACAGCATACTATTTTATATTTTTAATGGTTTCATTGATTTCAATGAATGTAAAAGAGATCGATACTCTAATGAGAAATTACACTTTTAAAGCAGACTTGGTCTTTTTTTCAAGAAACACATATAAAAGTGATCAGATATGTTAACTCTTAAACACCCATAGTTTTAAGGCTTCTGGTCCATCTATAACATGGGAATATTAATCTGTAATTCACTACCAATGAAATCTCAGCTGGATAGAAGGGGGTGATATGCTATTATATAGGGAGATTGCATGGAGCCCCAGTTTGCTATGTGAATAAATATTTTACCAACACTAAACAAAATAAGTACTTTGCTCACATAAACCACCAATTATGTATTTATGTAATATGTTTTGTATTGAATACAGTGTATATATATTTACTTCTTTATATAACTGATTTTTGCATGTTTATTTTGCTTTTTTGTTTATCATCCCCTTGTTGTTTTTTGTTATATATTACTTTTTCTTTGTGGATCTTGATCTCATTATCAGCTGCTCTGCGGTGCCTGTAACTCCCCTGCAGGCACTTCCTACTTCACTTATATTTACATATGATGTCATGCGCCATTTGATACATAGACATCATGATGTCACGTGTTTCCATATACCGCGATCATTTAATATTTAAGAGCTTGTACACCTTACTGGCATAGCCGTGAGATGAAACCTAATTCTCAATAGGCGATATGTGTTTGGCTTGGCAGGTATGCTGTGTTTCCTCACTTGTTCTTCCATTTGACTGGTTCCAGCCTTGCTTTCAGCATCTTGGTGTTCTCTCAGGGTATACTCTTTATCGCTTTACACTTTCTGCTCCCTTGAGCTTTCTTTCTTTAAATTTATATTTAGATATCTATTTTTGATATGTGCTTGTTCCATCCCCCTTTTCCATGATTTTTTTTATGATCCCAATATGACATACCCTTAAAATTCTTATTTGAAATGTCATCGCACTTACTGAAATAGAACACTTGTAAAAAATGTTATCATTGCAGTTGTTTTATATACTGTATCTGTCTGTTTTCTGCTACAGTGTGAGGAAATCTAGGGTAAATGTACATAAACACACCTTTTATTTCTATGTATAAATTCACCACTTCATCCAAATGATACTGCATGGAAAATTAAATATTCTGACTTAGATTAAATTTGGAAAACAAACTAGGAATAACCCTATCTAAAAATGCCTTACAAGTTATCCATATCCTTCTACACAAAATCCCAAGTTCCCCTATAATTAAGCATAAGTTTATATATCACTAGGAAAAAATAGGATGGAAATTTGAAAAACTGTTTCCAAACCTCCCTGCTGTATACAATTTTAGAAAAAAGCTATTAAATGATATATGGGTGATATCACACACCAGTAGTATTACACAAACTGGTTCCCCACAAGTCTCGTTGCAACTTTGCTGAAGACAATGCAATCAACTCAGTACCCTTTTTTCATCCCTGAGGTTATTCTTGCATTATTACAATATGTGAGCCTTTGCGTCTTTAAACAAATGGGAAAATGTCTTTTCTGTTGTGTTTATAGGTTGTAATATTAAAATCGGCAAGCACTATTCAGCCTCATTTAAAATCCCAAAGGCACAAACAGCAGCGATATTAAAACTGACAACCACATTGCATGTCAGTAAACAGTCAAGTTGTGTAAACCAAACCGTGAAGCTGTGATTGCAACTGTGAGCAGTGCTGTGCTTTGGAAAAAAACAAATATTTTACAAAAACAAGATCCATTTATCCATTTATTCAGCATTCACAGGCTGGAAATATAACGGAAGGAGTCATTTTTTCAGTAGTATATATATATATATATATACAGTATATATTCCACAAAAATGTTATTTTTTTATAAAGGATACTAACGAGGCTATTTTTGAAAATCTGTTTTGTAGTTTTTTGTTTTTTTTTTCAGGTATTTCAATGTAAACAGTGAACATCCATTCCACTTAACTGTTGATATTAGGAGAAAGTGAGAAGTAAGGTTTAAGGTTTAGTTTTAAGAATATTTAACTCTATATTCAGGTCAAAGACAAGACAAAATATTTCCTCAGGATACTCTGCTGATACTTCAGACCAAAAATTATTATAGAAAAGCTTCAGATGTATGAAAATTATATTCATAAAAAACAAAGATAAAAGGGAATGTTAAGATCAAAGAAAACAAGAGATTGGCTTACAATATGACTGATTGGTCTTAAATAACTTCTTAGGTCGAAGTCTTCTGAGAGATTAGCAATTACAAAAAAGCGAACCAACATATAATAGAAAAAAACATTTTAAAAAAATGTTCTTTGTTTGTTCAGTGAAAGTGAACATTATAGCTTGATCAACAGTGCTGTACCTTAATAAATTATATTGGCACAGCCCCAAGATGATCCAAAACACTTCCTAGATTTTGTATTAGTAATTGCAGTCACAAATTTGGGCAAAATTTATTAAAGTCAAAAAGGCCGTTTTTGACTGAAAAATTTGATTTAAAAAAATTTGAAAACTATCAAAAATGTGATTCTGAATTTTCAATATCGCGATATGGAATTTTTTTCATCAAAATTATTGACATTATGGATTTTCCATTGAAATAAATACTGTAGATTGAAAAGTTTTGATCGATTTTTCAATAATGGTAAAATTCGATATTGTGATATTGAATTTTTGATACTGTGGTAACCAAATTTATTTTTGTACAAATTACTATTCGATATTGCGATATCGGGTCGAAATTATTGATATTGCGATATTGATTTTTTGGATTTTATTTAATTTCACCCAACTCTTAGTCATTCCAAAATTCCCCAATTGCCATTGGGTATGTGTTAAGCATGATTATTTTTTTTATTACGAAGGTATGAGGTTAATTCAATATTTTTTGGGGCACTCAGTGTAGAATAAAAATCATAAAAGAATGGGAATTTTATAAACAAAGATTAAAAAGAAAATCCTACAGAAAATAAGAGAAAAGTAAGTGAAGGATTTGGGAAGGCACTAAGAAAAAATATATACAATCACTTTATATGGAATGTGACAGCTAAAGAATACATCATATAATAAGTATTGGGGTTGGAGAATGAATAAATACATGGCTTTCATATTAGGTTTTCATATTTGTATGATTACTATTTATTCATTGTTATATAGCGCTACTATATTACGCAGAGCTTTACAGAGATTCATCTTTCACTTCAGTGAAAGATATAAAATATATTTTAGAATGCTTATATTACTTTAAGTAAGAATATTTCTGTACTTTAAGTAGGAACAGTAAGAATAACATATAAGCAGTTATGCTGGCAACCTTCTTTTGATAATCATATCTAATTATCTGTTACATAAAATATCTTTAACACTCTGGTTATGATTTAGAATTAATCATGTCAATAGGTGGATGAAATGGCTCCAATTTGTTATTGCAAAACATTTTGCTAAGCTATTATTTAACATTCAAAGGGGTCATCATCAAGATGATTTCCAGTATTATATAGTAAAATAAAACTCTTTCCAAAATCAGGAGGTAAAACGAAGGGTCTTGTTAGACACCTGTTTTTTATTTATTCCACTGAGGCTTATTAAACATTCATAAGGCTCTCTATAAAGGGATGGCTATAATCAACTCTTAAATTGGATAAGAATATATCATGCCCAGGAATAATTTCTATAATGCTACTCATAGCAAATTACATCTTTTATGGGATTGCCCTACTCTCATAAAATTGAACACATTACTAAGGTGACTTTTACCCAGATGGAAATAGATACACTTAATATAGTTTACTGAAACCAACAGACGATATTGAAAATCTACCCATAAATTATTCACATTTTGATTACTGCAAAACTGCCAATAGCACTAAAATAGAACAGCCCGTTTCTGTCATGCAGTATACAGGTTATGGTTATCAAAAGAATGAAAAGCAACATTGCATTTCATATATAAGATCAAACTGGTAAGTAAAGTCTAACTCTAAAGGAAAACACACAATATTCAACAAAACGAACCCATTGGTAGACATGTAAAAGAATCATTTGGCGTTTTCTCTTTCAGTGTGCATAGCACCGAATAAGATGATATAGAATATAAGACTTAAGCAGAATTTTTTCCTTTTCCTGGTCATAACTGAGGAACCTCCTTGTTACATATTGATGGTATGGCTAGTACTCACCAATAGGTTGTGTGATCTTTTATAAATTAATATCTAGGAACCTACTTTTACAAGCCGTCTTAAATAGGCAAGGTTGCTCGGTGCTATATGCAGATCCAGGTCTCCCTCCTAAGTCTGGAAACAGAGAGAATATCTTTACATATCAGTACTGTTAATTGACTATGGACTGTTGGCTTGATTCCATGAAGGGGTTTTAGCAAGTAATTTATTTTTTACTGTAGTGTTTTATCCAACTGTTTGCAGCCTGGAGTCATTTTGGTAATATATTTTCTATGGGATATAGAAAGCTCATTTAGACCATTTTGATTTGTTTCACCATGTATCAATACTTTTGTTGTTGTTTTTCATTTTGATGAATTCTTGTGATTCCGCTGATTTGTATAGGGTCAAAAAGAAATTGTGGAAATCAAAAAAGATCCAGCGCACTTTGCAGTGTTTATAATGAGGTTCCCCTTCCATTTCATATTGGAATGCTTTTATAAATAAATGAAAACACCGATTGTACTGTCCTTTACTGTACCTTGAGCTCTATCTGTATAGCAGAGAGTAGTGGGAAGGGAATTAAAAAGGTAATTTCTGGATATTACAAAGGCTCCTGTAGTGAAATACAGAAACCCATGTGACATTGTACCTGTTTATCAGCACACAGCCTCACTTACTGTCTCTTATCATACTTCCAACTTTTTGTAAAAAAAAAAAAACTGTCTTTTTTATTTCCATTTTTTTTAAAATTAGACAACATTACAGTTTAGCATTATTAAAATATAATATAATCTTATTTCATTAGATATCATCAGAATTCATATAAGGTCAAGGGATTGTTCTTCACACACCTAAGGAACATCAGATTTAAAGATTCCACTTTGTCAAGATTCAGATCCATACAAAATATGCAGAAGACAAAAGGTTTATCTAACAGTAACAGCGCCTCACAATAAGTAGGTGGAAAGTCAATATATAAAGTCACAATT
>WMED01005069.1:0-19957 GCA_019650415.1 Pipa parva
CTTATAGATCGAAAAATACGGTATCTTGTTCAATCGTTTTTAACATGGAGAAATAAACACGGATTTTATACTTTGAATTTTGGGAGTGCTGGTTGCATCAATTCTTTGTTTGCTCACACAGTGGCTTTTTCAACTGTGCACCCCTTGTTCTACCAGGACTGTGATCCATACTGAAGATATCACATTTTTGGGATAGAGCAGCACCATTACAAGCAATTTTAGTCACTAAATATGTTAATTTTATTTAAAATGTTATTGCTTTGTCTAATTATTTGAACGTACGTGACTTGGAGAAGCTTGATCTAGGCATTTTTATTAAATTAAAAGTGTTTCCTGTATGTAAATACCTCTAAATCAGGGGTCTGCAACCCAGGGATCTCGAGCCAGATGTGGCTCTTTTGATGGCTGCATCTGGCTCTTTGACTGTAATGTAATCACATGCAAGCACTGCTCGTTACAGTCTGCCGGCTATTTGCCGGCAAGTGCTGTAGACACAAAGCCCTTTCAGTGCTAGTGGGTTGCTAGCCAATCTGGAGCCACTGACGTCACCGCCCTTCTGGGTTGCTAGCCAATCAGGCAGGAGCCACTGACATCACCTATGTGACGTCACATATGACGTCAGCGGCTCCGGATTCAAAAGGGCTGAGCAGAGCTTTACAAATATGGCTCTCTCAGCCAAAAAGGTTGCAGACCCCTGCTCTAAATACTAATAGCTTTGCAAGCCTGCTGCGGCACTCCTTGGATCCAGGTAAATAGAGTATTTTTTTTATCAAGCAGAGGAAGAAGTGGGAGCGTTGCGGAAAAAGAGACCCCAATATCAATTCTGCATCAGAGCCCAGGGGTAGGTTTGGCCGATACCAATCCTGTACTGAGATCCAGAATCCTAAAGTTTAGAACACTGTCAAGAGTCTCCTTTTTATGACTTGGTTCACAATAACTGTCTACTCAATTTGTTTGAATATTTCTTAAAAAAAAAAATCAAAAAGGTTACTGGTTAAAATAAACTTGAAATTGTCAATGAATGGAATTGTTTTATTTTATCTCACCCACTGCACTGTTAAGGAATAATATTTTAGGCTAGTTCAGGAGCGGTGAACAGTTTTTATCAAAATCTAATATTTAAAAGGAATTTGGTAAATGCCAGGCAATCAAAATCGAAAAGTTAAAAGGAAGCTAGCAAAAAATGTAAACATTTTGTATAGATTGAACAAATGGTCGCAGATTTAAAAAAAAAAATCCACCTTTCAATACATACTCTGAACTTACTCTCCGATGCTTCGCCTCTGTTCGCAGACACTGTTATGCGCTCGCTGATGTGCTGCGCGCGGACATCAGTGAACGCTTTAAAGGGATTCCAGTCTCGGCGAGGCTCGCCTCGAGTCGCCTTCGAGACAGGAATCCCTTTAAAGCGTTCGCTGATGTCCGCACGCAGCACATCAGCGAGCGCATAACAGTATCTGCAAACAGAGGCGAAGCATTGGAGGGTAAGTTCGGAGTATGCTGTTACCCCCTAAAAACCAAAAATTGTATCACTTTCCAAATGACTATGGATTACGGTGTTTATGAAATATAATCTGCTAATGTTTATGATCGATGACAATCTTAACTGCATCCTAGTTGTTAGTGTAGCATTTTAGTTTGCATAGCTAGCTGTGCATATCAGTGAAATGCAGCATGCTGAATTCCATTTAGCATAACATGAAGGCCATTTATCTGAGCTGCATTGGGGACAGACAGCAGCAAATCTATCAAAGACAATAACCCTATTTATTTTGACTGGAGGCTTTTCTCTGATGGATTTGGTCCTGTTTTTCTCTTTATTGGAAAGCATTAAAAGTATTAAATAAATCACAGACTAGTTTGAATGGTAAATTCCCAGATTCCTTAACGCCTACACCGAATGCGGTTCAGCTGTAGTTTATCGAGCCGTCTTTTAAGAGTGTGACAATAAACAGAAGGAGTCACATAATGGATCTCTCGGAACAGTTGCAAATTTATTTTCTTTAAAAGCCTGGCCTGTTTACCTTTTTTTTTTTTAATATATTTTTATTTGTTTTTTTTTTTGTTTGTTTCAGATCTCTTTTAGATTGTTAAACCAATAAAAACACAACAAAGCTCAATTTGGGGTACAGAGAAAAAAAAGAATATGAGAAAACAGTTAAACTTGTACAATACATATAGTTATTACAGCACCATAGTTCACAGTAATTAGGGGTTTGGTATCTAATTATGAGTTTTGTGCGGATTGTATTTGATTCATGCCTTTCTCTTTAGCTCAGTGTTGGGTGTTGTATGTGTAGGGAGTTGTGTTAGTGACTCTTAAGTTATTGGAGCTATGTGTCCTGTTGTGTTTTGGTCTAATGCATCAGACCATATACTCCATTGTGAGTGGGCTGCCCTTTTGAGGTTCAAGGTTGTGGCTGTAGTTGCTTCATACCATGCATTTGTGTTTACTTCCTCCATCAGTTGGGCCTCAGTTGGTATGGCCTGTGTTTTCCATTTCCTAATGAGGCAGATCCGAGCTGCTATGAGTATGTGTTGCAGACACATGTTTATTGCTTTTGGGGGTTTGTAGTCATAGATGCCCAATAGTACCATTTGTGGGGTGAGATGGCACTTATGGCCTAGGATTTTTGAGCATAGTTTGTCAACCATTTTCCAGTATGGCCTAGTTAGTGGGCATTCGGCCTGTTTACCTTTTATTGTATAAGCCGTATCTTTTTGTATGTGATGGTTAATATTATCTGTCCATTCAGCGATATTCAATTCATAAATCATCGCTAAGCTGGCGTACTTTCAGTGCAGGCCACAAACCCAAACTAACAGTTTTCAGGTTGGATTCATGGCCTGCACTGAAAGACTGCTCACTCACAGGGGAGTGCTCCTCCCCCGATGCAGGTGTGATGACATCAGTAATCAGCACCTGCACTTCGGGGGAAGGAGCTGGTGAGTAACGTCACCTTTTTTGGCACAAAGTGCCAAAAAGATTCGCTGACAATATTATATAGTATCAATGTAACAATTTTATTACCATTTCCTTACCTTGGCCATTGCAGCCATATTGCTAATTTATTAGCAGTGTATTCAGCAGATATGGTCTGTGTGTTGGCCATGGCAAGCACTAAGTACCTCTGCTTTATGAGGCTATATTTTTCTGTATTTCAGTCATAAAGCATGACAGGATTGCTGTGTTGATAAACATTGTAAATTATTTTAAGACTAAAATGGCAACGGAACTACAAGAGGTGGTTGTGTGCCTTTTACATCGTCCAACCACTAAACTTAGCTTTCTTTTTCCTTTGGTCTCTTTACAGTATGTGGCACAATTCACAATTCAGTTTGTTTTAAGATAGACGGGAAAACTGTAAGGAAATGTAGCTCTTGTAAACAATAAAAATCAGTTTACTGTAAAAGAAACGACACACAGTTCCTGTAGCTGTCTCTGCAGCACTGATTACACCAGAGAGATGTGAGCAGTAGGTCTCAGATGATAGTCCAGGCAGAAGGGTTTAAAGAGCAGCTTGTAAGTTAAGAAAGGTTAACTCTATATATTATTCAACTGTAGAGTCACTCAGGGGATGAGCTGGGGGAACAAGTAACTTAGGATATGTGGCAGCCACTGGGGAGTTTAAGTGACCATATATTAAGACATAAGACTGTAGGATTCTGGACTGCTAATAATTTGCAATGGGGGGGTACATTATGCATTTTAATATATATATATATATATATATATATATATATATATATATTTGTTTTTGAAAATATGAATTATATATATAAATAAATGTGACACATTGCTTTTACATCTATATAAAGATGTCCCATGATACTCACATTTTTAGGGCGAAATTTATTAAAGTCGAAAATATCGATATCGCGATATTTTCGCGATATCAATATTGTTGGTATCACTATATTGGCTGAATTTTACTGATATCGAGATATCAATATTACTGCCGGTATCGCGATTTCGAATTTTAACGATATTGTGGATTTTTCCATAGAAATGAACAGGCTAACAGATTTCGATCGAATTTCGATATCGCAATATCGGTAATATTGTTATCGTGATATCGAAAAATGGCCGATATCGGTAATATCGATATCACGATATCGGTAAAATCAGCCGATATCGCGATATCGATATCTTCGATTTTAATAAATTTTGCCCGCACCTGTCAGCTTGCAATTGTTCATTGTAAGTATAGTAAATCAATTGATTATCTAAATAATAATGTATATTCACAAAAAAAAAATCTTAAGATTATAAAGTAGGTCTTACTGTAAGGTAGTCCCAATTTCCAGATCTGGAAGCCACCATTTTTTATGGGACCTGCCACTCAAACGGTATTTCCACACCCCCAAATACTCGTGGTAACTCCTTCCCTCAGCCAAATCTCACGCATGCGCATCTTTACTATGAGAATATTATCACAGTCGCAACTTTACTATCTGAATATTGTCACAGTTGCAACTTCACTATGAGAATATAGTGAACCTCCTGGTTCGGCAACTGTAATATCTCCGACAGGAAATCTCTCCAAAGGGTGGTCAGAATGGCTGAAAGAACTGTAGGTATCCAACTACCTTCCATCGAGGACATTTACAACAGTAGATGCTTGTCCAGAGCCCACAGCATTATTGCTGATACGTATCACCCAAACCATGGTCTGTATGTACTTCTACGATCTGGCAGACGCTATAGGAACATAAAGTGTTGCACAAACAGGTGACTCCATAATAAGGTTGAATCTGAATCTCTCTACACTCGGACACTAGCCCCCCCATTCTCCCCACTCACCACCCCACTCCACGTCTGCCGGTATTCTATTGCGTATGCATGTATTATGCACACTATTATATTTATTTAATATATTACTATATTATTAATCCATTCATTGAATTATATATTTTATTTATTACTATCTGTAATTGATTTCTGTACTATGGTCGCATCCTCAATTTCACTTGATTTACTTTGTATTTCCAGTGACAATAAATATCTATTCTATTCTATTCTATTCTAAATATCTATTCTATTGTCATAGCTGCAACTTCACTATGGGAATATTGTCGCAGTCGCAATTTTAAAAATTATTGCAGTCGTAATTTTGCAATGGGAAATTTGTCATGGTTTTTCTATGGGAATAAATGTAAATGTCAATCATAAATATGATTCTTCTTGTGGCCCCTCCCAACCCAACTCGAGAAAGAAAAGTGAGAAACAATATATAACAGTACATTTTTTTAAATACATACTTTTTTTAAAAAAAATGTCTATTTCATTAGTAGAACATAATTTCAGTATTCGTGTTTTAAGGTGACAGGTGCACTTTAAAAAGCTGATTGAAAAGTTCAGTAATAACTGTAAGTGGCAAGGTGCTGTAAGGGTTAATGCAGTATATAGGGCTCAGAAAATGAAAAGTTTAATTACCCGCACCAGTGGGTTCCTCTTCTCCCTCAGCTGCTCAATGAAGTGTTCCCTTTGGTATTTGACCTGTTGGCCACCTGATGTGTTTACCAGCTTGTATATTAAATAAAAATCCCAGCCTGCCCTCCCTGTCATTTGTCACCCTGGCTTGCATACAGCAGAGAGACAGACAATAGAATAGGCTCCTGCACCAAGTGCTTGTTTTTTCTACTATTGCTGTGATTATTCTGCAAAATCGGCCATAATGACAAATACATGCTAGTCTAACTCATGAACAGTTACAGAAAATAGTTCAGATTTAAAGCATTAAATAAAACCATGCATAGTTTATGTATCCACCCAGCCTCCCTCCAGGCAAGTGAAAGTTAATTTTAATTTGTTTCAGGAGGGTGGAGCATGCTCAGTTAGTGAGCTAAGCCCTTGACTTAGGGAGAAGGAGCTAGGATTATCTAAAAACCTCATCTCCAAGTGCTTGTTTTTTCTTCAGTTACTATTCTGCAAAATCAGTAAGCCGAAATCTTAATAGTTGTTGTACTTAATTACTAGGTGGCCAATAAATAAAAAAAATTAGAGTCCCTTTAATTACAAGTAATAGCAAGGACCAAATAAAGAGAAACCCTTACTAGTAACTGGGGGAACAGCAGGAGCACAAACTGGAGGGCTGGCTGCAAAGGAAACAGTTGCAACTTCTATTGTTAAGACTCTGCCCCTCCCACAACAATCTTTATTATTTTAATGTAAAGCAAGTAAAATAAACAATGGAAATAAACTGTATTACAGGTAGATTTAATATTTATATTATTGATTTTATACATTGAAATCATGTCATGAGTATAGCAGTTTCTAGGATCCTTAAAGGAAAACTACATCTGTTTGTTTTTATGTTTTTTGGACTTGGAACCTAAATAGACACTTACCCTTTACACTATGAAAATGATCATTTATTGCTGGGGTTGGCCTTTAAAAATGTTTAATTGAGTGATGGACGTAGATTTATTCAGGAACCAATCACAGTTTGGGAAGGTCAGCTGCTTGTGGGCTGGGTTTTATAGAGGTTTAAATATCTGTGGCATTCTTAACCCTGCACTTGATAATGGGGCATAGCCCAAAGCAGATAGTGTTCTAGATGTTATACAAATTAAAGGTTTTTGCAGTAATTACATCTTGTCTTTTTTCATTTACCTACTATGACAAGAACAGTTAATGTACATTGCAAACTCAATTCCCCAATGCCTAACATGCCTGAGGCTGCAATCCAATCCTAATTCCATTGTGACAATACAACTGCAGGCTTTTTCTATTAGTGTCGTGTGGGCCTTGTTTTGCACATATATAACAGCCAGCAAGTCTCCCCCATGTACCAGTTAACGCTGGTTAAAGATTTCAATGAAACTCTCTGTTTTTTTGCTGATCTGTAATTGATTTGAAAGTAAATGAATCAGCTATGAACGAGCTCGCACTAGCTGATTCATACAAATCACCTAAGAATTAGCAAAGAACAAATGATTCAGTGACAGTTAATGTGAATCACTGGGGCTCATTTTAGTCATCCGCTGTACGAATGATGAAATCTGTAATTTTTTGCCCGCAGCATTAAAATTGTGAAAAAAATACGAAATTTATTAAATTCGGAAAGACGTCTCTCTGTCTTTATTTTATTGAGCTTTTTATTGAGCTTTTTATTGAGCGAGATCTCGCATTGTTCTTGCGAGATTTTTTTTGATTTTTTGATCTCGATTTTTCAAATTTTTTCATGGAAAGGTAGCCATACTTTACATTGCTACTATGGCTACCTTTTTATTGAAAAACTCAATCTCGAAAAAGATCTCACGAGAACAATGCGAGGTCTCGCTCGAAAAACTCAGAAAGACCAAGAACGCTCTTTTCCGAGTTTAATAAATTTCACCGTTAAAATGTAATGTAACATGAAGTCATGGAAGATACAATAATGAAGAGTTAATGTACTCATAATGAATTGGAAGTATTCAAACAATTAAAGAATAACATAAATCTATCTTCCAAGTCAATTAGTGTGCCGTTATTTTGTCCATATTTCTACAGTATAAACAGTGGGGTGACTTTTCTAATTGCTGCTTTCTGATTGGGTAGTGTAATCCAGTCTGAGTGCTGCCATTATTGCTTATTGTATAATGGATCCAGATGATTTATATTGTTTTGTTAATGTATATTACACACTTTATTCATCAGAACCTGGCTTGCGATTGTTGAAGTCTACAGCTTACTGTGTTTTCTTGTAGAGTATAACCCATTTTTTAGTTCCCGTTTGCAATGCTTAAAATAATGGAAAACAATTTCACCTAACATTCCAAGTCCAGTGCTAACATGTTAAATGATTAATTACTGGAAAAAAAAAATCGAATGGAATTTTTTTGCTAAGATAAATTTCTAATGTATGCAGATTGAGCATTTTAGTTCTTAAGGGAATAATGTTGATTACCTTCGGTTGCTTTTATGGTAATTGTTCATAGAGCTTGTTTAGTCAGCATAAATTAGAGCACGAAATAATGAAATTCAACCTTTTTTTTATGTGAATAGAATTGGGGTTGGCTTTTGAGTGCATTTCTCAATATTCATGAATAGAAAATGAATCCTTTCATTACAATTGATTCCTTAGATCCATATGAAAATTTAAAGGTATTTAAACAGTCTGTATCAGGGGTGGGCAATTAATTTTCCCATGGGGCCACATGAGAAATTGGAATGGTTTTAAAGGGCCAGACTAATATACCGTACTTTCCAATTTCACATGTGGCCTCATTGGAAACTTAATTGCCCACCCCTGCTGTTTAGTATATGCCATAGGGTATAAACTGTGCTGCCCACTTCTTCCTACTCCCTAACCTATGAAGGAGGGGTGATTCAACTTGATGCTCATACCCCTCCTTCTCCCTGACCCTACCTCTTCCCTGTCCTGGCTCCATCTGATCTAGCTCTTAGCCTTAGCGTTATAGCATTCCTCTCTCACAGGAAGTTGAAGGTCAACTTCCTGTGAGAAAGGAATGCTGTGGCACTAAGGCTAAGCACTAGATTAGATTGAACCAGGAAAGGGAGGGGGGGGGGGGCGAGCACAGCCTACCCCATGGCTTGGCCCTGTCGCCCGAATCTGGCCCGCGAGCCATATTTTTCCCACCCCTTGTCTATAGGGTGTTTGCAGCAAATCTATATTGGATAAAATACTTCTGTATACTAGTTGCCTGTTAAAGGACAAGTAAAGGCTTGTTTGGTCAAGGAGTGATTTTCAAGGGGGAACATGAGTTATCATTTTATAGAAATCTGCTATATAAATACATGAAATAAATAATAAATACATTTTTACCAACAATTCCTGCATGTTGAGAAGTACCTCCGACATGGCATATATGGCCACCATCAGACAAGGCTTGCATTACACCATGGCAAATAAGGCTTCACTTGTTATTCTATTAGGGTGGTGGAATAAAGTGGACTAGAATGTTTTTGTAATAGTGAAAAGACTGGTCTGTACATCAGGACTGGCTATATTTTGGTGGTTGAGTCCTAATATTAAGACTAGAAATGCTGCTTGCTCCAATTATAAAGAAACTAAAGGCTTTTTCAAAAGTCGGACGGAAATAGGAAACTAATTCTACTCTTTAACATTTGCAATATTGGGAAGTTTACTTCTACATCTCTTTTCATAATAGAACCCATGTTGCCCCTTATTGATGTCCTCGATGACCTACAGCAGGAATTGTATACAGGGAATTCCGGGGTACTGAGGGCATTGTTTAACTGATTTATCAAACCTTTCAATAAATAATTTTATTTGCTTTGCCGGATTACACTACCCTATTGGTTAACTCTACATTTTTTTTTTTTTTTTTTTTTAAATTCTAGTCCTGCTTGAACAAGCAAAATATTCTTTGTTGCTTAACGCTCATCCTCTCAAGGGACCGCAACACACTGCGCGCAGCAAAATTAAAATTATTAATGATTTGGAGGTTGAGACAAGTGAATGTATTAGATCTTGTTGCAGAACCAAAGCCAGTGAAGTTCCCACTACTTGATAAGCATTATAAATGACCTTAACATTTAGAGTTTCCTCTGATTTGTCATTTGGGAAAGTTTCTGCTCTGGATTTAAGTAATGAGCTCTACAGAAGTAAAGGAGCAGAGAAGACGACTACTAAATAGTAGATAATAATAACAAAAAAAAAAAGCAGTATAGTAAATAGGAAAAGTCTAAACGGAGATAAATGACTCATTGCTAGAGAAATAATCCCAGTTACATCTAATGAGAAAGCTAATGGAAGCCATTAATCTCCACAGCAGGTTTATTAACATGCTGGGGGTTTTAATTGTGTCAACAGACTCAAACATTTTAGACTTCTTTTTTTATGGTTCAGTATCAGGACAGAGTTTATTTATACTAACCACCAGTAAAGGTATAAAACACCCTGCTTATAAAACGTTTTATCTTTCATTTATTCCCCTTAACTAGACAGAAATGCATGCAGTCAAAGATAATATTAGTTAAAGACCATTCATTATCTGGATAGAGACATATATGAATAATTGCAGGATATGTCCTCTTGCTTGTATCAGAAGAAGTCCTTTAATGACATTTTACCGACAGGTTTCCAAGCAACCATTAGTCATTTAAGGAGAAATCTACTTGTAATTTCGGAAGGTATCATTGTGCAATTTCATATGTCCTAGAGGTTGTGGCATTTTTTTTCTATTTGCTGGTGATTCTATATTTGTTTATCCATCAAGTATCTCCAAAAATAAAAATTCCACTAGAGAGAAATAGAGCACCGGGGATGATGACCGCTTGAATGCAATAATTCAGAAGAATATTTACAGGGCGGCTCTTTCAGTCAGGATTTTCTAAGATTTTGGAGAACCTAATAGGAGGAGCCTAAATGCTTTACAACTTCCTGCCGAGTTGTAATTTTTGAGGGAGACTATGGGAAATCTGAATTGTTATTTGGCATAGAATGGACACTGAAGGGCGAAAGTTATTAAAGTCGAAAAGACCGATCTCTGTCTTTTCGAGTTCTCAAGTTGATCCTGCGAGATTATCGCTGGAGTTTTTCGCTTGGATTTTTCGATGGAAAGGTAGCCATACTTTACATTAGTAGTACGGCAATCTTTTCATTGAAAAATTCATCGAAAAACTCGAGCGATAATCTTGCAGGATCAACTCAGAAAGACCGAGATGGGTCTTTAACTTTATTAAGAAATATTATTTTATTATTTTGCTTTGTTTTAACGCTCCTAGCCTTTTAGGCATATGTGGATATACCAATGTTTAAAGGATCATTAACACCAGAGAAATAATATTTGGATTAATATGTCAGTTATTCCTATGCTGTATTTTTATGTAACATCCGAAGCTGAATTCCTGGTTTTGTAATGGGTTCTTGTTTTCCCTCCTTCACAAAAAAATCTATTATCCACAGTGTCAGAGAAAACAGTAGAATTAGGGGGTAATTCATTTAACAGTAAAAAAAAAAAAAAAAAATTATGGCTGTGACTACGAGAAAGGAAAACAAACTCAAAATAAGACAAATCAGGAATCGAACTTGAAAGATAACATTTTTACTAGGGCTACATGGAAATGATTGCCATGCCAATCCAAATGTTACTATTCCTTCTTACAGAATGAAGGATAAATCAATGAATCACACTGAGGTGCACCAACGGGTTTGAGCATCTCTTATATATTCATTTTGTAGGCTGAATTTATTCATATCGACAAATACTTGAGGGGACAGCACTGACGGTGTACAGCATTTTTGAAGATGTGCGGAAAGCATTTTTCCTTTGAAATATCTCAAAAAAAGCTAACCTAACTTCTTTATGATGAACAATTCCAAAGAAAAATATATATAGGAATGAAGGGTGTTAAACCTACCGTGCTACAATAAGGTCATCTGTTGCTATCTGATATAAACTTCTACTAGAGCTCCACTCAAATATGACAGCCCAACCACCTAAGTTCAATAGGTTTAAAGTGTAAGTTATTGACCAAACTATACATATATATTATATTTATAATGTAGAAACATAAACTTAAACATTGAAAAGTAAAAACGATTTTGTGTTTTTCAGTTTTCACCTCTTAATCCTGCAGCCTTTCTCCCCTCTGCATTTCTGTGTACTTGTTTCCTGTAATAGTGCCGAGAAGCCCCGCCTCATAATGAGATCACACAATGACTCATTCTGCTAGTGCAGTAGTAATCTGATACTTTCCTCTCACTTCTACAATGCTGGAGCACTGAATTCCGACTAGGAAGGAGTCGGTTTTTAAGACAAGAGAAAGTGAGAGGGGTGGGGGCGTGGCCTTTTCCACTACAGGAAGGAGGAATATTTTACAGAGGGATTACAAGTGCTGCAGAGTGAAAAGGTGAATGAGGATTTCATTAATCGTTTTTACTTTACAATACTTTAATGGGGCAATCTTTATAAATAGGGTTTACTTACACTTTAACATCACCCAACTCCCCTTTCCTTCCAGTTCCATTTCTGTCTATGCCATATACCACCTTCCCTTTTTTGGAGTAACTTTCCTTTACTTTTGTGATATTTATGCTTTGTTGCTGTTTATCTTCTATCTAACACTATAAAATAACCTTTTCAGCACAATGGGCAGTGCGGTGGCTCAGTGGTGGGTGCTTGCAGCACTGGGTCCTGGGTTCAGCTCCACCCTGGGATTCATCTGCATGGAGTTTGTATGTTCTACCCACACCTGCATGGGTTTCCTCCCACAATCCAAATACATACATCTATGTGTGTCTGAATAGGGAAACTAGATTGTAAGCTCCACAGGGCAGGGATTGAAGTGAATGATGAATCTCTGTAAAGCGCTGTGTAATCTATCAGCAATATAAAAATGAATAAATAAATACCACCTGTCACTCAACAATAACAATGTCTCAATCATGCATCCAAAAATCAATCTTGCTGTCAATGTAACAGAAAACATGAGTTACTGACTGGAATGCATTCAGCTTTCTTCTTTTAGAGAATCATCTTTTTTTTTTTTATCAGAATAGCAGCACCATTCTGTCAAGTTGGCCAGAAGTGGGTCAACACACTGGAAGTGCAACAAGCTGTTAACTTTGCATAATCAGACTTGTGAAAATTGTCAGGCAAACATGCATTCTTCCTTAAACTAGACATGTTAATATACCTTTAAAATATGAAAAGATAGTATAAAGATAGTTCTATTTGGCTTCAGAAGTTGTTACTAGATATAGGCATGTCATTAGTGGTCAGGAATCATTGGTCTCCATTAGCAACCAACATTTCACTGTCTTCAGTGGTTTGAATGTTGATACAGTGGCAATTAGATTTCGCATACAGCTGAGTTTCCTATCTGATATAGGGAGGGAGAATTTTTAATCATGCTGTTCCAGTATCCTCATTATAATCAACTAAAGTTATTGAAAAAGTTCAGCGGTCTGTAAAATAACATGACTAAAGTAAAAAGCTGACTTATTAAAAGAAAAATCTAAATTAAAAAAATATATATATAATTTTTTTTTTTTAGAAGTTGTTGCTTAAAAAAAAAAAAAATGTATTAAAGATATAGCACCACCCCCAAACCTTCCATTTTGATATTATCCTATTTAATTTTAGCTCCCTAGTTCATTTTTGTTTCTGGAGATATTCAATTTTCATAAAAATGCTTCTTAAATCTACTATTTGCCTGTTATTGTTGACGATCATTCAGAGTGTACTGTTGTTGGACTAAACTTGGCCCTCCAATAACAAGCATTATAGGGTTTATTGGTTAAAGTCTGAGGGGGTTATTCACTATAGTCCGAATTATTGTCTATAGGTGCCAATTCGCCAGATAAAGACAGTTGCAATAGGCTGCGAATATTGTCGCACTTTAATATGCGGAAATTGTCACAATCTTAACTTTAAAAATTGTCGCGACTTTACTATGGGGAAATTGTTACGGATTTGCTATGGGAATCCGCTGTTTGAGAATTTGACAGTTGAATTCGCACCTTAGTGAATAACTCCCAGAATTGTTGAGTATAGGTGCGAATTCGCCAGCTGAAGACAGTTGCAATAGACTGCCACTGTTGCAGTTGCGTCTTTATAAAAAGAATATTGTTACAGTCACAACTTTACTATGGAAATATTGTCACAGTGGCAACTTTACAATGTTAGTAAACATTGTTAGTTAGACTGTAAGCTCCTTGGGGCAGGGACCTCCAACCTCTTGTGTCAATCACTACCTAGCACTTAATTTGTTGTACCCTTGTTTTAGTTTACTTGTATTGCTTTATGCACTTTTCCCTTGTTTGTATTGTACTTGAATAGCTGAATTGTACAGTGCTGCGTAAATTTGTGGCGCTTTATAAATAAAATTACACATACATATTTACAATGGGGAAATTTGTTGCAGTCGCGGATATGCTATGGGAATTTGCTGTTTGAGAATTTGACAGTCTCACTTTAGTCAATAACCCCCTATGAATCTTGCATATGTCATCAGCAGACCACATGCCCCTCCCCAAACCCTTGTCTCAACCCGCTTAATAAGACCCCTTCCATTCAACTGACTAGATCATTTGTCCATAACCAGAAATTTTTTGATAAAATCTCTAAACTGTACTGAAGAAAATTCATTAACAGGACCAAACATTACAGAGGTCTAGTAACCTTTAGCACCCAATCAGAAGTTGCCTTTCACAGCTTTATCTCTCCACTACCAGTGAATGGTAACTTCGGATTGGTTGCTATGGGTTACTAGACCTTTGTAAATAACAGTCCCTGTTGACGAATTTCCCTTATTATTCCCTATGGAGTTGGTCAGTTCAAAAAGGTAACCCTCTAAAAAGAAAAGGATATCAATGCCAATATCGATCTGAAACGGATGGTGATACTTTATATGTAAATACTGCAAAGTGTGCCAGTTTTAACTGATCGATAATTATCTACATCAATCTTTATCGAATAGGTTGAAATGGACATTATGAATACTGTCTATAGCGGTTGGTCTGCTACTTTTATGCAGTGCTCACTCCACAAGTCTTAGCGAGCGTGTATGTGTTAGATTTAACTAAACACAAAAAAAGAAATTAGAGTTCAAATTAGTTTACAGGGCATTTTCTACTGATGACAAGTATGGCTGAATAATTCTTTTTATACTAAAGCGCTAAAAATTTACTGGATAATTCTAGTGCTTAATAAGACCATACAGTGTCAACCTTGCGTTAATAATGAAAAAAATAAAATTCCCTCGGTGATTTCTGGTCAAGCAAGGAATGATTTTATTTGGTTGGAGCAGACAGTTTTAACTATATTTTATAAAATGTCTTTATATCGTCTGTATTGGGTATGAATTGAGACCATTTTAATGTTTTATTCAAAACAGTGTTTCAGTCAGATTAAGACGTTCATCAAAATATCTTTACCCATCATTTGTAGCTTGGAGGAGGATTGATGTGGAGAGCCTACTTGTGCATTTTTAGGTCTCTATGGAAACAATTAGAACCTGATAGAAAATTCTCGTTTTCTGCATCTTTCATGTTTTCTGCTCTGCTGCAAAGCATCACGGGACATCTTTGACATTACTATCAAAATTGCTAACGCCCGTCTCCACTGACATGAATTTAGTAGGCAGCTATTTATCGCTAACATCGCGGTAATGTATTGCAGCTTATTATCATTAAAAGAATAAATATATATTGGAAAAGATTTAGTTGATATCAATAATAAAGTGAACACTTTGCCTGATAAAAGCTAATTTATAGCTTCAGTGTCTAAATATTTATAAGACTGACAAAATAATTGCAGCTATTTCGACATTTATCATGAAATGAGAGGAATTAGTGTGATGTCTCACAGCTATCATGCAGAGCCAAACTAAACAAAAGAAATATGTCAGTTACTAAAATACAAAGAAATCCATTCTCCCTTCTTGATCACCTGGTTTAGTATTTGGTGCATTTAAATGACTTGGACACCTCTAAATTGAAAATGTTATATTTGAAGATGATTTAAGGAATTTTATTGATTTCTGTCTGTTTTAATTTTTATTGATAACAGCCACATTGTTTGAGTCATTGTTTTCTACGGCACTTTAGATAATTTAAATTCAGAACCCACAGGTCTTGGGTTCAAAATGTTTTGACATAAAAAAGAGATCCCCTTGTGGTTCACGCCTCCTCTTCAACATCACTGATGTGAGCAAGCACAGAAGCGGTATTAGATAATAATATTGCTTCAGCGCTTGCTCACAATGGCCATGTGGAAGAAAGAACAGCATTGGTAAGTGTCTTAGAACATTACCTGTACAGTAGAATAACCCCTAGTCTCAGAAGCATTTTAATTCTACTATAAAGACAATATACAGTATATTTGACTACAAAAAACCCCCATAAATAACCTTTTAAATATTATACAACAATGCTGCTTTTTATGTCACTTTTCAGAACTTGGAACAGTATAATTTCTAAAAGAGTAAAATCACTGTCTCCAACAGTAATTTTATTGACCCACCATGAAATTTGTTTTTCCTACTAAACTAAAAAGGCTAACCATTGACATTTTCCTAAACGCAGTGGAGGCTGATAATTATATTCATCCTCAGACTAAACCGAGTGCGTTGACAGAATCTATTTAACGCAAAAATTAAACCACTTTATCCCTAAAGTTATGTTGTTTATTTTTTCCTAAAAAAACCATAAAAGCTGTAAATACTTAATAGCGGGCTGATTCTATCTGTGTGAACAATGGAAGCATCAGGTATGAAACAAAGAAATATAAAAAATCTAATTTGGCCGTCAAAGGGGAAATGTGTAGGTGAAAAATATTTTTTAATTAACACGATTAATAACTCGCTTGATGTGCCCTAAAGCAGATTACTTGATTTTAACACCTGCTAAGTAGCTACTGACTGTGTTATTTGGTAATGTAATGTAACAAGCAGTCGGCTTATATTTTTTTTATATATTTTTACTTGTTATAATCTCCAAAGTGTTTCTGGATTTGACAGCTGTGGAGGTGTTATGTTTGTTCAGCTCGACACATTCATCACCTGGGGACAGCCTTTTTGCATCCTTACATTGTAATAAGAATTCGGGATTGTTTCTGCTTAAAAGCCACGTTACGTGTACTCCTGTGCCAATGGATATACAATACATGAATATCTATATATACAGTATATATCTGTGTGACGGTATTGGAAAATGCTAAAAAAATGAGTTAACTTGTGCTAAAACTACTGATCCCATCATGCTCTGAGGAGGGAGATAAAGAGGAATTTTGTGAAAATTGCGATGGAAGATGCCTAAATTCACCACAGATTAGCACTTTGCATATTCAGCAACATTCATTCAATGTGACAAATGATTGCACTTGTCATGTATTTATTCACTATTTTGTGTCTACTCTGTGCCCATAGGTGTCTCGTTGTGAGTAGTTTTTTTACACTCTTTATTCTGACACTTAAGGGACTTACTACATTATGTGAGTTTTCTTCTCCCTAAAGGGCAGCGTAGTTCCTCCATGTGATTGTGTTCTGGTTCTTCACTATGAGTGGGTTTTGTGAGGTTTTGCTGCATACCCCCTGGGAGAATACTGTTTAGACGCGCTTGATCTTACTCACCTTTTTCAGATTAGTTTTTGCGTTGGTAAATATGGATCTGCAATGGAAGGATATCGCACTGAGAACGTTACAAAGTGTGCCTATATCAACGGGTCAGAATGAATAGATATCAATCTCTTTCAATATCTGCAGTTCTTTTTATCGGCCCTATATAAATCAGCGGAGTTAAAAAGTCCAGCAAATTGAAAAACGGCATTAAAAAAAATAGTATTGATGAATGGCAAAAATGAATCGAAAGGGTCATAATGATCTTTATAAAATGTCCCCATATTTTCCTAAGCAACAGTTCACTCCATCACTATGACAATATGCTAAATGGTGAATATTGACTTTGCTACACTATGGACTATTTGATGCTAATTTTTGCAAATTTATTTTGCCTTTAAAATTTGCTTTTTGAAAAATAAGTGTCAAAATATTTTCTTAACAATTCTCAGCAGGGTTTTAAGGAAACTCTATTTAAACTGTTGTTTCATTTATTTATTCTGCATCTCCATGCTGAGCCTCTATCTGTTCTCCTGCCTAAGTAATACACATAAGACTCTCCCTTGGCTGCTCTACTGAGACATATGAAAAAACTGTTACAGAATGTTGAAATCGACAGAGATATTTTCTAAATACAGATCACCTTGACATTTCATATTCTGCCAATAACAAAATTCAAGAAACACATTTATGGCAGGTGAACAGTGACGGGAGGATTTAACTAAGAGGATTATTCTCCTAGGTGCTGTCAAACTGCCCTGGTACATAAAAGTTTGTATAAATTATTCTGTCTTGTAAAACTCTATGTGAAAATAAAACATTTTTTTTTTAAAACACATTTTTTCTCAAATATATCAGACTCCAAAACAAATGATTATATTAAAAATTAAATTGAAATTAATTTTTAATTAAACTTCTGGGGCCAAGTAGGAATGCCTTTTATATGTTTGATGAATGGTTCAAATGTTTGACAATAAAAACCTAAAGTGCAAATGTTTTTTTAGACCATCTTATTCCATGGTAAATATTGTTCACAAAGATGGACAAATATGGAGTCGATGATGCTTTGTTTCCCGTAAGAGAGAGCGAGAGAAAGGGTGAAAATGTTTTCCATTATTTTTATAAAAAAATTTTTTTTTAACTCAAAAGTGTTTAATTTTTTGTTACCACATTTTAATGCTATTGCAGCAAAGTTAAACCCTGTTTTAATGGAAAAAGTCTTCCACCTCGCTGCGGCTTATGGCGAATTCCGCCAAGTTGAAATTTTTTTAGAAATAATGGTTGCTGTAATAAAGTAGGGGCAAAAAGTTACCATCATTACTAAAAATCCCCCTTGAAGCCTTTGGGGAATATTTACTAAAGTCAAAAAAAGTATTCGCCTTTTTTTTTTTACTGTTTTTGCCTGTTTTTGTTTGTTTTTTTTGCTGCTATCGCAATTTATTAAGACAGTTCCAACTTTTTTTTGCTGATACAACATTTTGCCAGGTTGAGGATGGAGAAAATTCATTATTTCCAATGGAAATAGGTCTGTAAAATGTTTTGAAGTACCTGGTGTAATAATCAGCGATTTCAATATTAAAGGGCCCTGTTGACATTAATGTTAGTTGTAGCGGTATTAGCATTTAGATATTTACTAGTGTTGAGCGATGATGGCAATAATCGTCATCGGACTGATTATCGATTTTTGAAATCATCGAATGGATAATCGTTAGCCGATGACGATTATTGCTGATGATGATTATGACTATTTAAATCATAGCCAGCAAGAATGCAGCTACAATTTAGAACCCAATTATTTCCCTATGGAAGTAATTAGGTATAACCCCCCGCTGTAAACCCACTTACAGTGAAAAGCATTCCTTAGCAATAGACCATGCCTCAGTCTTAAACTTCTTAGGTAGTCACTGCACCAGTACAAAATCACATGAAGGGGCTAGGCTGCTGAGAAAAGATAATTGTGTGGCTTTGTGTGATTATTCTGTCATTACAGCTGTCTGCTGCACTTAGGGACATCCTACTGAATGTCCCTGTAAACCATAACCAGCAAAAGTGCAAAGCTTGGTTATGTTTTTAAACCCAATTATTTCCCTATGGAAGTAATTAGGTAAGCCCAGCTCTATATTAGATCTTAACTAAAAGGCCTAGAACTAAACTCACTTACAGTGATGATCACTAGAGGAAGCAGGGGCTGCCTTTCAGGCAACTAAAAAGACTCAGGTAGCCTATAAAATCACGTATTATTACGCTTAGGGAGAGTAAAAACAAAAGACAAGAGAGTATAGGTGATACCTTTTATTGGCTAACAGAATAAATGATAAATGCAAGCTTCATCAGGCAATAAGATGAAACTGCGACAATTTTACACAGGAGGGTAAAAAACTACTCACAAAGAGAGTGATTCTGGGAATCAGTACTAATCTGAATACAGTTTATATTATTCAAATTAGTACTTTTATCCACAAATTTACAGAATTATACAGTGCCACCTGTTGGTGAGAATATGAACTGTATTGAAGTTAGTACTAATCCACAGATTTACAGAATTACACAGTGCCACCTGTTGGTGAGAAATACAATATAAACTGTATTCAAATTAGTACTGATTCCCAGAATCACTCTCTTTGTGAGTAGTTTTTTACTCTCCTGTATAAAATTGTCGCAGTTTCATCTTATTGCCTGATGAAGCTTGCATTTATCATTTATTCTGTTAGCCAATAAAAGGTATCACCTATACTCTCTTGTCTTTCATTTTTACTCTCCCTAAGCGTAATAATATGTGATTTTATAGGCTACCTGAGTCTTTTTAGGTGCCTGAAAGGCAGCCCCTGCTCCTGTTGTGATCATCACTGTAAGGGTTTAGTTCTTGGCCTTTCGGCTAAGATCTAATATAGAGCTGGGCTTACCTAATTACTTCCATAGGGAAAT